>JAUUIK010188232.1:0-10755 GCA_032270385.1 Urticina crassicornis | reverse complement strand
TTGTCAATCTATTCATATTACTGTACAGTGATAGTCTATAAATTCTGAAGATTATATTTTCGATGCCCTCCGTTCCAAATGTTTATTTTGACAATTAAAATGACCAACTACGTTACACAAAACATGTACATGTACATCAACAGTCAGGTAGTGCGAGATTAAAGAAAATGACTTTAAATATATTGAATTTAATGACAGAATCAAGAGTCTATTAATCCAAATACTGTATATGTATATTTATTTATTTATTTATTCACACCCAGAAATAAATATAAGATTGAGCTTTGCAAAGTATTCACAATGTCAGAACTACGTCGATTCACAGTGAAAACAACCGGACATAGAACCTTGATTAACTAAGCAATATCATTACTAAAAACCATATACGTGCCTGGATATGATTATCAGCTTCAAGGCCCAACATCGGAGAAGAATGAAGTGATATGGAAGAAATCTGAACAACAACACTCCTGCCGACCAGCCGCCATTGATCAAGAACAACAAGCTGAGTACCAGGTTCTTGTGAGCGCTTTCGACACAGGGTACCCAATATTAGCATAGGATAAGTTGAGACCCCTTAGTTATGATTGAGATAACTTCTTCTTATATCAGATAAAAGAAATTCACAAGAATTAAAAAAAAAATCATGTTGTTGGTGGTAACGAATGCAAACTATATAACTATAAACTATAGTCTTGAGTTCTCCGGTATTAAAAATAATTAAAAACTGAAAAAAGCATCCAATCTCCTTATCAAAGCCATTAGTGGTTATTTTATCCGATTATAAGAAAGCTGGTAAATATCAGGTGTCAAAACAAACGTTATTAATGAAAAAGATCTGTACTGTTATTAATACTACCGTCTCTCTCTTAATGGGAGTTGTGTCCAAAAACACAGGTATTATCGAAATGTCAAAATACGTTTTACCCGCTTGACACGAGATATAAAGGCTTTGAGTAGCACTGAGTTGTCATTTATCTTGTTATTTCAATGTTATTTTATAGTTTTAACTGCTCTAGAGAAGCATTGTCGTACATTTAAAATGAGAACGGAATTAAGCTCTTCAGAAATTCAATGCCCTCAATCATTATTTGACGCCAATCAAGTCGCGTTCGTTTCCCTTTTTGAAGTTTTTTTCACTAATTACTCAACCATCGATCTTTATCACAAAGCAGTTTGAGAAGCATTTCGTTATTCAGAACTATGTCGCTTCTGATATTAGTGAGAAATACTTAAACAAAGGACATTGCAAAACTCTCAACATTGTCAATGGTTTGGGCCTATTCTACAGGCTCCATCACAGAAAAACTGTCTCGCGGACCTCAACAGAGAAAATAAAAGAGCCATCAACGTTTGTAAAGAAAACATGGTGCCAATGTTTCTCATCTCCTTAAATGCTTTTATTCTTGCTTTTGAACAAGTTTGAATTGAGGAAAATACACTTGTTTAGATTTTGGCTTCATTGTTGTGTTTGTTGATAAACTTATCGGTTTATATTTTACAAGTTAGACCTTTTTCAGTCATGAGAGCTATTTCGTTGGCACTGGCCGGTGAACTCGCAAGCACGGCATGTGGTCCAAGAAAAATCTAAAAATTAAGAGCTAAGTCATTCTCGTTTTGTTTACTGAGATATTGAATGAATATTGTCAGCTTAGTCACCGGCTCAATCACTGAGATATATATTGAATGAATGTAGTTCTCAAGTTATGTATAACACCAGCACGGCTTCTAGCACTAACATGGCTTCTGTGACAGCTCTGTTTTTGTTAAAGCCGGTGAATGTTTGGATCGAATAAATCACAGAACAGCGCGGTGTCCCAGCAACTACGAAAAAATAAATAAAAACCAAAAACAAAAGAAAATGAAAATTTATATTTTCAAAGAAAAGAGAGAGTAGAACAAACTAGCAAATATATCTTTTTGTGGACGGCTTCCGGGCGATAGGTGAGGGAAAAAAGAAAATAGAGACAGTTGTCTATGGTACTAGTAAATACTAAGTACCTACCATCTCATGCTGAGTTGGGTCACTTTAGACAGAGTCATTGAAAACATAGATATAGTCTACTTGAAACTATCCAAAACTTGTCTTTCAAAATAATGAGGAAAATTTTGGACAGTTCTTTTTCCGCTTTCATTTGAAAACTAATCAGTCAAGTCGAGGGCGCCATTTTGGGCGAATTCTATTCCATGCCCAAGAAGTCTGACGACTGTGTTCAAAACTAATAAAAACCAATCGTATAACTAAAGTTCTGAAGGTGTTTGGAGTTTTAATATTCTAGTAATTTTTTACCCAACTTCAAAAATGATCAAAGTTTTAAATATACTTCCGTTTTGCAAAATATCACTCAAAATTACCGGAGTTACACTCATATTGATATCAAGTACTCAACGTTGTAGAATATATTTTATCAGTTTGGTATTATAAATAACAAAAAAAATTTTTTTAAACAATATCAGTTGCTTCAAAGACTGCGAAAGCAGATATTATTTAGCAATTTTAACCGAAAAATAAACGCTTTCTAGTTTGAATTTGTAATAGATTTTTGTATTTTTCTCAGCATTATTTGTTTAGAATAAGTTCTTCATCAGCAGTCGTCGTATAAAAACACTAGTGTCAGAGGACGTCGCTAGTACGACAAAGACAGGTGTATTTATGGAACATGCTGAGATAATCCATTCATCCAAGAACTCTTAAAGGGCACCCGTTTGATGTTAATTCCCTTAATGTTGGGTATTAGTTCGTAAATCACTATGAAAAATACAAGTTTATCTAAAGACATCAAGCGATTAAAATGTCGGTGTGAGAAATCTCCCGGGGTGAGGTGGGACAAAAAAAGCATCGTGCTTCCCATGGGGAGTGAGAAAGCAGCACTTTCTCCAGACAACTGGAAGTACTTTTGTGCTCATCATGAAAATATTGTTATCTATATAAACATGACGCAATTTGAAGTGAGTTTTTATGGTGTATCCGTGTTGAAAATGAGACGTCCCACAGTGGATCTCAGCTATCATACTGTTTCGGTGCCGTACATGAAAAGCAACGGCCTTATCCCAGTGCGAAGAGCCAGGCAAACGGGCACCAGGGACATCCTTGACTTTGTAATAACCAATAGCTGTACCGGTGAAATTTGCCGGCTGTAGTCCAGTATCTTATCATGGAAAAATTCAACATCACGAAAACTGTTCACAACGGAAGAACGGAGCCATTTGTCATACTACTCAGCTGCCGAAAAATTGTATTTTGCGTAGAAAGATCTCGACAATATCATCAGACATTCGTACGAAAGCGACTGAAAGGAATCTTAAATTATATATCTTTTTCCAAATCTCTTTTTTGTTTTAATCTCAAAAATTAACGTGCCGAAAAGGCTCGAAAATTCCACACCTGAAATTCAATAATATATCGATAACACACAATGGTATCGAGGGCTATCAAAACTAACAACAAAATTTGATCTCATGAAGAAACAATTCGGTGCTAACCGCACGGGCAGACCTTTGGCTATATTGCGAGATTCTTCATGCACTTCAAGGTGACATTCTAGCGAGTCTCGTAGATAGATAGTGGCTTTACCTAATAATCTGACTTGTAAACAAACTTAAAGGTGAAACTTGTCGTCGCTTGAATGGAAAAGGGATAATGTAGTTAAGTCTTCGATGTAATACAAAGGTCTGAGTAATACCGTTTTGTACCTATACCGTTTATACGGGGGTATAACTCGTTCTTAACGCAGCACGACGCTAAACAAGGAAACAAACAATCTCGTGTTGATTGTAAACGTCTATTTTATATACCATTAAAAAATTGATAACATTTTATTTAACATTTTTAATGTTTATATGCAATGAAACGCTGGTATTTGACTTTGGAGTTTCATTCCCGAGCTAGCCGCAAAGAGTAGCAAGGCCTATAATAGACTCGCCAGCCAACATCCTGTACAAAGCGAGAGGAAACAAGAGGCTAAAGGAAATAAAAACTCGATGAATTCGGTGAAACGACAACTATAGTATTTGAAGAGCTTAGAAAGACTGGCGCCAGTCAAAGAATAGATAATTGACCTCTATCTAAAAAAGGAACACACATAGACCCGACTTTCGGCTTCCTCTGAGAGATCTTTTCTCTCTACTGAATTATTTACCTCTCTAAGTGAGTTTACTTTGGAAAGGTAAACTAAGAAGTGACGTACACAAAAGACTTAAAGTGTTGAATGCTTCAAGCGTCATTCGTGAGCCAGGAGCAGTGGCTAGGAAGCAAAACATTACCACCAATTAGGGAACATTTATACGTTATGGTTCGTGGCACTCGTTCACCCAACTTCGGCTTATCGCAAATAGCATCTTTCATTTTGTTCATATTTTAGGTAGACCGTCAAGTCAACAAGTATTAGATAAATCCTGGTAGGACCTTTTGTTTGCTTGCCTATCGTATAACCTCGGGTGCCATGTTTTAACAACATTTTCAATGAGCGAATCAACGGGAAGCTGGGTCGAAGGGAACAAAGGAGCAGGAAAATAGTTTAGGGAGGGGATATTTAGGACATTTTGAAGAATCTTACGAATTCCGATAATTTCTATTCATTTCAAGTATTCTCAGTAAGATCGAAAGTAATACTATAATTCTTCAGCTCTTGAAAGATTTCACTTGTTATTTAGTCTCGATCTTCTATTGACAGATATTCTTTGCGGTTTTTATTGTGTAGGTAATATAAGTCTCGTGCCCCACCCCCAGCGGGATTGGAAAACAGGAGGAACGCCAACACGATCGCCTCTGCGGCCCGTCAGTCTAGACAGAGCGCCCTGCGATGGCGTTTGAGTGAGGATGAAATCTTTACATTTCGGCCAGAACTCTGCTGCTTAAGCATGGGGAATTATCCGGGAACGAAGCGAGAGCAAGTAGATGTTAGTCCAGAAATGCTTCTGTGTCGACTAAAGCGGGCTGCTTACAAAGGTTCGAAGAAAGACTTACGTGAGTTGTTGAAAGCGGGCGCTCCGATAGATGGTTGTCACAAATACGGCAAAACTGCTTTGCACGAAGCAGTTCGACACGGACAGTATAGATGTGTGGAAATACTGTTAAAGCACAATGCTAATGTTAATATTGCCACCTATGATGGATTGACTCCGATTCACGAAGCTGCCGAGCAAGGATATGTTGACTGTTTGGCTGCTTTGCTCGAACAAGGAGCACACGTAAACGCGGCTACACGAAGCAACTGGACTGCTTTACACTATGCCGCTCGTAATGGCCATATAGAATGTTTAGAATTACTTTTAAAGCACGGAGCCAACGTTAATGCGACTGCAAATGGCGGTTGGAGGCCTCTTCATGTTGCAGTTCGTCACGGACATACGGCTTGTGTAAAACTTCTTCTACAATATAACGCTGAAGTCGATCCACCGCCTGTTCCTGCGTGGCGGGTAAGTTGAAGAATATTATCTTGTAGCAGTCGTTATACAAAGTGTACTTTTACACCCCTGAAAGCCGCTCTAAGAGCGAAACGTGTAGTACACAGTCGTATGCTGTGTTTTGCTCAATTTTGTGTGTATATTTGTTTAGTATTGGCGTGCTGACTTTTGTATGCGCTGCTATCGCAGTTGGTGGGAACTGCAAGAGCCTAAATTTTAAAGAAGTACATTGCTACTTGTCGTGAAATACACGATTCGCTAAAACTCAAAGAAAACAAATCTTCTCTGTCTCGATTATGTCACGATTTAGTCATACATCAGACTAGGTTTGTTTTGGCGAAGAACGAAGGCTTTTGACCAAGATCACGAAACGCAATTTCAAAGCAAAGGAACCTCTGACTTGTATCTTCCTCTACTAATCTAGTAATCCCATAATATTAATTTTAGTTTTTCCGAAGTAGTGTTTATGTTATAAAAAGCTTGTCGTCACACTAACAAATCGGAGTTTCTTATGTACGAATACCACAGCAGGTCTGGGCAAAGAAAGCCACGAGGCAAAGTCTAAAGATTGATCGAAGATTGTGAATATCTACTGCCATTGCAAGGCACTCGCAGTGTCCCTACTGAGTTTTATGATTAATTCTTGATCGCGTACACGAGTATCGTTACGGGGATACTCTAACCCTCGTCGTTTCTTATGCTCGGGATTTTTCGACTTCATTTTTACTTTCAAAATTGAACGGACTGATCGTGCGTTCTCATAAAATCGAAATCTGAAATCAAGGAGCTTTCGAGGCCCGACGGATATTTGCTCGATCGAGTGACAAGATTCTCAAATAATTCTTCTAAGCTATCAACTCGGCCGGCCTAACAAGTTAACGATTTCATAACTTTATTCGATGCCAAAGAAAAATCATTAAAGCTGAATAATCCAGACAAATAGTGTTTTTGGCTCCAGCAGATCGAAATTCCGTGCCGTGTCTGTGAAACCTACAGACATCGTGATAACATATCAAAACAAAACCTAAACTCAATATTTAGTGTTTGCCAAGGAACTTATTATTCCCTTTGAAGGTTTGCGTACTTTCGAGTAGCCCCATTCTTCGACTTCTCTTTTGCCCGCTAGTTTCAGCTGTCAAATAGTGATTAATGACTTGGAAAGGGGTTCAGAGAGCTTTTACCTACTGTTTTCTGATTTCGTATTTTATAAGCTAACTCGATTACCCTAAGTTGTTGTACAATATCGCATCATCAGAATTCACAAATGAGAAAGGAAAGCGAAATCACTTTGGTCCATTTCTGTCATCAATTCTGGAAGGTGGGCTATTATTATTCCAAACAATTCCGAAGCTTTCTGCGCTCAGCTTTGTCAACACCTCAGAGACAAATCGAATTAAAGATCTTAGTCCATTGCTTACTCGTGGTATATTGATGTGCTTAAGGCTCTAATGCTCTCTTACAAGCAAGGCAAAAAGAATTTGGGTGGTATCACTAGAACAGCGCTAGATTATTATCTTGTCTCACCATTGTAAAGTCATTGGGACCTCGATATCAAATGATTCGAACCTTATCTTCCCTAGAGAACGCTCACGCTATCCCAGCTATGTGAGTAAGCACGCTTTTATAGCCCTCCACACAACCTTAGAATAACCCTTTCTATATATTGTGGAGAAATTGGGCTTTTTTAATGAACTACTTGATTTGATCAGCAAGCCATGATCCTTCAAGCATGGTTGACATCATTGAGTAGAGCGGGTTCGATATCAGAAAACTTGGAGGGTTATGCTTGGGTAATTTTATATGTTGCTCCATCTTGCCCTAAGGATATGCAATGTCCTTATGAACTTGAATTTTTCTTCTGTACTGAAAGGAAAGTGTTTGTAACCTTCGTAAATAACATGATTTCCTCTTTATCTCATAATATCAATTCATTATAAGAATTGATTGCAATTGATTGCAACTCTGGCATCCTTGTTATATCCTTTCCTTCTCAAAATACATGTGTTTATGATTTACATTTTAGACAAGGTGTTCTGATTTGGTAGCCATCTGTTTGCAGTGCTTGTAATTTCACTATTTTGGCTGCAAAACGAAACTTTGTTTACTGAACCACCACAGCTTTAGATTGTGCTTGTTGTTATGAGTACTTTACTCTTAAAGTATTCCAAAGTTAAAAGTAAGATATTCAAGTGGATAAAACTGTTAGGTCCTATTTAGATAATTTACAATATTCTCCCACTATCATTAATCTTAATCATATATTTTGAAAGACTTTATACACAAATTTATACCTTTGAATAGTTAAAAATTCTGATTCATATTAGTTATTATTATTATTTCTATTGCTATTTTTATAGCTTTCAATTTCCAAAATAATCTTCCTAACCAGCCAGCCCACCTGCTGATGAAGCTTTTGTACATTTTAAATGGAGTTTGTGTAGAACAAATTTCTCATACTGTGAATGTCAACCATGAGCTCATCCTGGGCCTTTCTAGTAGTTCATAACAATGATACATACTAATCATGACTTATGGTTAAATTACCATTATATACACTCATGTCTCTGTTCATTACAATTAGCAGTATAGTCATTCTTTGGAGTAAATATACTTTGACAACCTACTGTGGGGGTTTTATATCTTATCCTAGCCATAACTGTTAGCTACTTGGCATTCACAGCAGCAGTTACTGTAATATAGAGTACTGAATAGTAAAGGCATTGGTACATTAAATAGTTATTTGTCAGAGGATTTGTAGTACCAAAATTAAACTTAGAAAATATACTCTCTGAAGTTATAAGAAACAATGTTTCCCCCAAATACTATATTTATTTCAATATCACCAGCCAACTAACATATAAAAGTTCTGAAGTTACAAAAATGACCGGTAATTTTTCCATATATCATATCTATTTCATTCAATATCAACATGTAAATACTCTGACGTTACAAGAAACAACTATAATTTTCCCTAATACCATGATCTATTTTATTCAAAATTAGTAGCCAACTGAAATATTCAAAGCTTTCGCCAGCTGTATGCATTATTGGAAATCAATAAATTAATTGTATGAACAGATGAGAATTAATTTTGATCCTCAACTCATATGCTGTGTACCGGTATATTGGTGATTATGATTTATGAGTTTTATGAGTAAGAGTGAGTGAAATAATCGAAATTTTTGTTGATAAACTGAATGTATGTTAACTGTATCAACAATGTTTTTTTTGGTTCTAGTTTTTAAAAGTATAGATTTGGAATTAAGAAACTAGAAATTAATTATTGATTTTTTCGCAGGCTGTATTGTGTTTTAATGTACTCATGCTGCCAATATATCTTAGCTAATCCTGCCTGTAGTAGTTATACAATCTTATCAAAATGTAAAGTGAAAATGCAAAAATCCGTGGTGAACTGTAATTCCAATTACACAGAACATTTTCCCAGGGAGGGTTTTCTTTCTATTTGAATAAAAACCTATTATTTAAGTCCAGTTATATTATTCCTTCAGATTACCAAACATAATGATAGTTGTCGTGAAACCATCAGCATTGTTATTGTGTGACTTAAACAACAGAATGACACAAGAACACTCTAATGACTGGTGGAAAAAGATTTGAATCTTGTGGTGGTAATCCTAACTTAGAAATATTGAATTTGAAGGAGACAAGCGGTACTTTAGGTTGTTTTTACAAATGTGCCTGGTTTTGAAACCATTAGATTGTTGGTTTGCAGCAACAGAATACATCAAAGGATACTCTTATTTTTAGGAAATATTTAATTCTATATAATCTTTTGGTATTAAATCTTAACTTAGAAATATTGAAATCAAAGGAGACAAGCTGTACTTTAGGATGTTTTTACAAATGTGCCTAAATGAATTCTAATCCCATTTATTATTTAAAAATGCATGAAGTATAAAGCACTAATACAATGTATTTTTATTTAATGATATAAAATGGAGCCAGCTTTATGCTAGTCCTTTCACAATTATATATTACTTACAATTAATACTGAAGAACAGACATTACAAGTAATGCATAATGCACAACTAGTATATTAATTGAACATTCTGTAGGTTTTTTAGGTATTTATGATGTTTGGTACATGTACTTTAGCAGATTTCTTTACATTTATCTGTACAATACATTTAGATTTACGGTACTCTCTTTTTGTCAGAAAAAGCATTGTATTCATTCATAGTAATGAATTTTAGTAATTACATTCATAAATACCCCAGACCCTTCATACAGAAAATAATACATTCAATCTTTGAAATGTTTCTTAATTTAAAGATTTTTGATGCCAAATGCTGATGGAAAAACTTTATTTCACCTTATTTCATTTTTGAATAATTCCACTTTGGTTGCGTGATCATATTGATGGTTCTGTTTTCAGACCGGTTTGGTTTAATCATTAGGCATTAGCTTTTAAGTGGTTCTTACGCTGACTGCATGCAAGAATGAATTTCTAGAACTCTTGTGTCTATAAAACCATGGGTTTTACACCGAAATTAATGTTTTAATACTTAATTGACTTAAATGAAATAAGCCACATAGTTCAATGGAAAGGAAGTCTTTGTGAGCTGTTTGCTTATAGATTGTTAGCTTTGTTATCATCTAACCACAAGGTCATTACGCATGCAGAGTTATTCATACGTCTGCTATATTTAACGAGGGTAAAGAACTTTGAGTTTAAGTTGCATATTTACTACTAAATCTTATAAGAAACAAATCATTCTAATGGATATTTAAGCATACTTTTAAAGTATTGTCTTGAAAACACCCTTAAAATTATCACTAAATCTAACTGCAAAGAAAGTAAAATGTAAGGGATGATTCAGATTCTGTGCTTACAAATTGTAGCAGTAAATGTTTTGACATGCGAAAATTAATTTATAAACTGGTATACAGCAGTATCAAAAGCGAGAAAGAATTACTAATTTATAAGACAGACATTCAGTTTTCTTTTATTAATGTTAAGATTTCTTTAAGATTTTTTCCTAAAGAGTTAAAAATTGAAAAGATTCTAACATGATTTTTTCATTAAACTGATGAAAAACAATATCTTGGTCTAATGTTGTCCATTTTGCACATGTCTTAAGGACATAAATAAGATGTTATGTCTAAAATGTATTTATAATTAAAACATGGCTTTGTTGATGAATATTATAGGTAATATGCTTCAGGCAAAATGTATTAAGAACTATTATATCGACCATCTCTAGACTTAGACCAAAAATTTATCAAGTTGAATCCATTTTTGGTTGTAACAAGAGCCATAAGGCATCTAAATGAAAAACACAAAAGATTCAATTTAACCCAATATGATTAAAGACACAGATATATCAG
>JAUUIK010188121.1:0-10756 GCA_032270385.1 Urticina crassicornis | reverse complement strand
ACGCTTATATGCAAGAGCGTTCCGTTTAATATAAGATTGCTTTGAAAAGGGAAGCCAATTTAGTTTGTTGAATAAGTATATTGATGGGCTGTTTTTTTTCTGCGTCAAGGATGATTCTCGCTGCCCGCTTTTGTAATTTTAGAACACGGCGCAAGCATTCTTTAGAACAATTATCCCATATCATGCTTCCATACATCATGACCGGTTTTATCACGCCATTAAAGTGTGTTAGCCTTTGATACTGTTTAAGGTACGGACTGATACGTTTGCAGAGCCCAATCCGTTTTGACAGTTTCTTACAGAGCTCGTCGATGAGGTGCTCATATGACAGGTTTGTGTACATAATATGCATACATAATGCTGATCAATATCAATTGTCTACCTATTAATGAGGAAATGATGCTCTGCTCTAGAATGTGCAACAATATAAGCGATTGTTGACCAAATTGTAGGATTTTCATGTTAATCATATAAAGCTTTCCCAAACCGATCTCTAAATAAAATAAATGTATAGCGGTTGCATGATTGATTTGTTGGCAGTCTACTGCGAATAATTCCCCTTTCAACTCCCGCAGAGAAGGGAGGAGTAGGAATATTGGCCTTGAAATATTTAATTTTAAAGACTCGCTTAATTCTTCTAATGTTAAAGTTTTTTTTTAAACGTAAGCCCCCAGGCCGGTTCATAGTTTAAAAAAACTATCTACAATTTAAACTATCTATCTGCAATTTAAAATACATAAGCCCCCAGGGTTTTATTATAGTTTTAAAACTAAAACTAAAACTTTAAATTGCAGACTTTTAGCTTATTAGTTTAAAACAGTTTTAAAATTTGCTGATACATAGATGCGGAGGCAGATACTTTTACAGGTGACCGTCACAGGAAAACATAAAAGCGATTGTTTTATTCACTTGTTCTAAGAATTCCAAACTTCGCCCTTTTGCTTGTGGTTCTTAAATGTAATGCAATTTCACAAAGTCTCAATGAGCTTTACAATATTTATTATCATACGGACTTCTATTTACAGTCTTACAGTCATGAGATGTAATTAGTAAGTTTGCGTATTAGTAATGTGTGTAGGACACCGAGGATGATCACTGCCAGTGCTTCTTTCCATCCTCAGGGATTCTTTTATGTCCCTCATATCTGGTTAAGATCTCATGAAAACTCGAGCTCGTGAAAGGGAGCTCGTGAAAACGAGCTCTCCAATTATGAAATAATCTATCTGTATATTCGGTTTCTTCATGCCAAAACGTGTATTGTAACACACATACTCTGTTCATGTAATGGTCAATGTGCATCAGGAAGCACAATGCATTCTAGGAATCCGCGTACTGCACAAGTTAAACGAGGTGTTGGACTGGTTCAAAGTCCTGTTTTAGTGTGTTGTATCCTACTGGTAGTACACGATTATTTCAAAACACAAAACAAAAGTAAAATTAGAAAAGTTTATAATTTTCTGACAAAAAGTTCAAGAAGGCTCGGTTTCCTATAATGCTTTGTTTTAATGCAAATTCATTCACGCACATTCGGATATAGAGGTACTTTTCACGGATTTCAGCTATTGATTTTTGATGATATGCGGATCTTATTTAAAATTACCTTGTTTCTTGGTTGTGATAACTATGGTGGATACATTACCATAACCAACAACATTCCTGGCATACACTTTCACCATGTACTGTGTGTTCTTTTCCAGTCCTGTTATGACAGCAGATGTATTTACTGTGTTCACAAATGGCTTTGTACTGATTTCCACTCTGTAATCGAGGACAGGACTTCCACCATCAATACCAGGTTTGGTCCATCTCACAGTTATGGATGATGCTTCAATGTCAATTATTGTTAAATTTACAGGACCTGGGGGGACTGAATATATAGATGGTCTTTTTTCAGTGCAATGATGATTCAATATGACATAAATATGTTCATAACCTGCGTGCAGTTACACATATTTGTGAGTTTATACATTTTTAATTTTTTTAAGTAACGCATGAACGCGCTCCTACCTATGCCCCGTTTACATGCAGTTTGTGTGGATTCGTGTTAATGGACAACTGACAAATGGGCCAAAATGTAGTAATTGACTGACAAATGAAAGTTGAACGAACTGTCAACAATTTGCTATTTTGGTTGAAAATATTATAAAACTATGATACGTTTTAAGATAGTAACATATTAGTAATCTGATTAACATTTTTTCCCAGTTATTTTTAGTTGTCATAGTAGTTTACTAACCAACGGCCAAAATGCTAGTAAACTGACAATCGCGTACCCCCATCCACACCCTCTTTACATGAAGTACGGTAACTCTAGCGCCGAGGTGAAGTCTTTTGTTTCAGCTTTTTTTTGCCACTGGGGACACCAGGAACAAAAGAGTTGGCCGACAAGCGCATAAGGGTCCAACTATTTCATGTAAACAGGGCGTAAATGATTCACTGATTCGTCAAATGGGGCCAGATACGATGCTTAAGTAGAGATGAAAAGTTGGGAAGTTATTGAAAACCGTAAAATCCGTTGGAAATGCGTTGCAAACCAACCGTATTGCGAGTAATAGACCTTTCCTGTATTCGCTTCAAAGCAATGGTTCCAAGTCGAGGTTGGAGTGGAGGTTTTCATACCTTTACTGCATTTTGTCTACTCCAACCACAAATTGGAACCATTGTTTCGTGTTCACTGAACAGAGTTCGGGAAAGGTCTATTGACGGAGGTACGTAAGTTTGAAGTTTCAGTTATTATAGCAGTGTAAAACCTATATTATCTTTTTATAACTGTAGAATACAATATTATTCTAAAACAAGTTATCGTTTCTCTGTACTACTACTAATAATATAATAAGCTTATATAGCGCTATTTCTAAAATTATCCAATAGCGCTTTACAACAATATATCTAAACATTATGTACTACGTGATAAATGCTTCTGCACATCATCACAAGTTCACAAATTAGCAAAGTCGGTTCTGTGTAAATTCACATTTAAATACCATGCTTAATTACACATTTTGGAAATTACCCCCTACAGACTGAACAAGAGGCTCTTTACAGCCTTCACTTGGTGGGCAAGCTAATTCTATAACCCTTCCACTTCTTTCCCCTCCCCTACCACCGTCACTTCCCCCTCACTTCTCCCACCTTCCCCCACCTCCCCCCTAACTTTCCCCACCCCTCCTCCTCACTTTCCGCTCCATCTGAGTCTCTTCTCCTCAGACCCTAATAAATGGACTGCAGTCTTTACTTTAGTTGATACCACAGAAAGCCCAGCATACTGATTAGTTTATTAAAATGTTTAATTGGTTTCCTGTGTTGAGATATAAAAGCCATTCTCTAAAATGAAATATACTAGTCCGTAATACAACACCACATGTAACGCATCAGTGTTACTCTACTAAGTAAATTATCACTTATACGGAGTGCGTTACACACGTGTCAAATCACAGAAAACCAAATTTGGTGATCCAAGCAAATCTGAATTGTTGTTATCAGAAACAGTACTTATCAGTCACGTAGCTCTCAGTTCGAAAACTCCCTTTTACGGGAAATTAATTTCCTGTTCTAAAATTAAATAGCATATTTACTTGGTGGGCTTCCTCTGGTAGCCACGTAGTCTTAAAGTCGGTTATTAGTGTCATGTTTTGCTCTTGTTTTATTCAATCCAACTGAACAACGACTGGGAGTAGATATTTTAGCTGAGAACATTCAGATGTACCGTTTTGCTAGAGTACCGTTTGTAGTGATATCTAGTCCATTTATACTCAGCGCTACGATAACTCACCACTTGAGAAAGCAGGAATCGAAAGTAAGAAGTAAGACAATTATACAGAGAAAGCAAAGCAATATTCAAGAAAGCATCTATAAATCTAAGACAGTAAATATATAAAACTCAGAAGAAGTAATGAGTCACATTAAAGAAGAAGACCAAATGAGAGAAAACAGAACCAAAATAAAGTATCTAGGCATGATGTTGGACCTGGAAAAGGAAACACTAGGAGCTAGTCACGCCAAACGTTTCCCATCAGCTACCAAGAGAGGCATATTACGTTCAATTTCATCCATCTTTGACCCTCTTGGACTTTTCACACCAGTAACTGTACGCGCAAAATTGCTTATCCAAGACCTGTGGAATGAAGGTCTACAGTGAGACCAACCCATATCATATACACGCTGGAACGAGATAGTACAATAACTTAAGCATATAGAATAATTACAAATACCCAGATACACTGGAGCTACTGGCACTTACAAAATACAAACTTCTGTGGTTCATAGATGCATCTAAGAGAGCATATGCTGCAGTAGTGTATTTACTGGTACAAACTGAAGCAAGAACCAAGGTCAATCTAGAATTCTCCAAGTCAAGACTTGCGCCTTCAAAAGAAATGACCATCCCGAGACTAGAACTGTTAGGAGTGTTAATTGGAGTCAGATGCTCGAAGTTTGTAGAAACTGAATTGAAACTTCACATTCAAGAGAGAATATACTTTCGACTGATTTACAATGTGTTTTGAAGTGGCTCACTTCTAAGGTCACACTGACAACGTTTGTCGAGAACAGGCTGAAGGAAATAAGATTGTCTGAAACTACGTTCAAATATATTTATACCTCCGAGAATCCAGCAGATCTACCATCTCGAGGAGTAACCACTGACAAACTAAGAAACCATGCCATATGGTGGAAAGGCCCTTACCAACCCACAAGAGACGTGGCCCAGATGGGAGAACTACGAAGTTAGTCCAACAACTATGGAAGCAGCGAATTCAGAAACAAAGTAAAGAAAGATATTGTACGAAACGGGTCTGCTAAGCAAAAGACATACAAGAACATCTGAAACCCCACTGGACATTGAGGATAAAAAATTCAAAAATTCAAAAATCACTTTCCAAACTAACTACGAGTAACAGTACTAGCACTGAGATTCATTGACAAACTTAATAAAAGAAACAGACAGACAGGCATAATAACATCGCAAGAGTTATGTAAATCAAGAGCACTCTTGGAACATTACGTACAACGCAAAGGATTTCCAGAGGTCTTCCAGGAAATTCACCACGACAAAAAAAACAACTTGGTAACTTAACTAGGTTTGAAACTAGACTCTGATGGACTACTAAGGTGTTATGGTAGACTCGTCAATAGTAACGTTGACCCATCAGCAAAGACCCCAGTTATTCTACCAAAGACAGATCACTTCACAAGACTTGTCATAGAAGCTGCACACAGAACGGTACTTCACTCAAGAGTTTCACACACCTTAGCTCAAACTCGCCAAAATTACTGGATTCCACATGGACGTGCCACAGTGAAACGAGTACTCAAAGAATGCCAAATTTGTCGCAGATGGGAGGGAGGACCATACAAAACGCCACCCATACCACCACTTCCTACTGAAAGAGTAACGAGATCATCACCCTTTACAGAAACTGAGTTAAATTATCTTGGTCCACTGTACATCAGAGATGATTCAAACAAAGAGAAGAAAGTGTGGATTTGCCTATTTATTTGCCTTGCTGTTAGAGCCATTCATTTAGAAGTAGTTAATGATGCATCAGCTGAACAATTCCCTCTCTGTCTGAGACGATTCATCGCCCATTATGGAGCACCAAAGCAGACATATTCAGACAACGCCAGTCAATTCAAACTAACCAAAGAAACTGTCGAGAAGGCATGGATGATGACCAATCGGACGTAGATGTACAAACGTATGTATCAAACCAAAACATTCAGTGGCAATTTATCTCACCAAGTGCACCTTGGATGGGAGGATTATACGAACGACTCGTAGGACTTGTCAAAAGATCGTTAAGAAAGACACTTGGAAGATCTCGTCTTACTGAAGATCAACTAGCAACTGTAATAACGGATATGACTGCTGTTCTGAATACCCGACCACTTGTTTGCTTATCGGATGATATTAACTCTGAAAGTACACTATCGCCACAGTGTTTCCTTATAATGAAAACAGATGTTAAAACAAGAACACCAGTGTGGGATGTCGAGGAATATCCTGATTTTACATTAAACCAAAGTTCAGCAAAACAACTTTTGCAAACTTGGAAAGAGAGTCAAGTAAACTTAAACAATTTTTGGTAAACCTGGTCAGAAGATTACTTACTCAGCCTTCGTGAACGTCACAGAAATCCAAAGTTGAAGTCTGATCGAACAACATCAGCCGAAATCATTTCTATTGGTGATGTAGTCTTACTTCAGGAAACCTTGCCACGAGGCACTTGGAAACTCGCCACAGACCACGTTTACTAGACCACTAAACTTGTTGTATCCATTAGAGTGTTCTACAGCAAAGTCATGGGAAACTGATTCTACAGTAAAGGATGCTACCAAGGGAAATAATTCTTCAAGAGATGATAATGCTCTCCCCACCACTTCTGCTGTCAGACCACGAAGACGTCCTGCAGTGAAGGCCAGATAACTCTTACACAGATTAGAGCCTTATTTATAACATGAACACTAAGTTAGAAACTGTTTACATTACTTGTTTATCACATGTTTGCCGGGAGTGTCGTGGAATACCCACGATATATTATAATTAGGAAAATTATGGGATAGTTTTTGAGAGCACATGGAATTGTAAACAGATTGGATTCAGGGTATAAATTGAGTTAAATAAAATACGCGAAAGAGATTAAATTTCGCCACATCTGGAACAAAACCAAGACGTTCGGGAGGTCCTCTGTTACTTCTACTAGGATAACGTCTTGCTTAAGTAGATGGTTCCGTAGTCTTAACTTCAGCACTTTCAGGAGGTTCAGGAATTATAGCAGCGGGTACTTGTTCTTGAGGCGTGTTTGTGGTAACAGCTTGATTTGATGCAACACTTTGTTCTACCGGATTGTTGACTGGAGCTTGAGTCTCTTGAACGTAAGGTGTAGTGGGAGTCATAACAGGTTGTGCTGCTTCTGTCACTTTCGACCGCGCGACATCATTTGCTACAAGACCTGTTTCGCGCAATTGATAAGTGTACCGTCTTGGTCAACCATTTTGGTCCGCTCGTGTAGTTTCTGGCTAAGATAGACTGTCCTTCTGTGAAAGTCCGCATGAATGTTTCCATCCTCAACATCATGTCTTCTTGTTTAACCTTGACTGTCTGCTGCAAGTCTGGCTTAAGGATGTCCAGACGAGATCTTAGGCTTTGTCCTAACATCAGAGTAGCAGGTGACTGACCTGTGGTTGCTTGAGACGCAATGCGATAGCAAAGTAGGAAGTTGTCGAGCTTTTTCTGTATTGGCAGATCCTCCTTAACTGACTTGATTCCTTTCTCAAAGGATTGTACAAACCGTTCAGCAAGTCCATTGGTGGACGGATGATATTGGGCACTAGTTATCTGGCGTATTCCGTTTATCTTCAGGAACTTCTTGAACTCGCTAGACACAAACTGTGGCCCATTATCGTAAGTGATATACCTGGTATACCAAACCTCGCAAAATTTGTTCGTAACGCGTCGACAGTGTTCTTAGCTGTAGTTGATTTCATGATGAATACCTCCGGCCATTTGGTGTGGGCATCAATTACTACGAGGAAAATATTATCACGAAAAGGACCCGCAAAGTCAATGTGGAGTCGCTGCCAAGGACGGGTAGGATACGTACTCCCAACAGTGCAATGGTGCAAAGGGGTGAGTTTTGTACTTCTTGACAGCCTTCACAACTCCTGGCGATGTTCTCTATATCTGTGATTATGACCGGCCACCATACATAATCTCGTGCGAGACCTTTCGTCTTAACTATTCCTAAGTGGCCTTCGTGCAACTGTTCCAGGACCCTTTTTCTTAACGTAGGAGGGATGACTACCCTTATTCCCCACATCAAACAGCCTCGTGTAAGGATAATTCGTCTTTCCTGTTCCAGTATACATGGCTGCAGTTCGCTGACATCTTTCTGTTCATCAGACCAGCCCTTCAAAGTTGAGTATATCAACTTGAGTTAGAAGTGGGTTTCTTTCAGACTCCTTCCGGATTTCCTTTACCGAAACTGGAAGAGCTGGTATTTGGCTAATGTGGAACAAATCTACAGTATCACATCTCTCTTCCTGTGAAACGGCTAGCGGTAAACGGGATAAGCCATCAGTGTTCTTGTACATAATATTGTAGTTATATTCACTAAGAAATATAGCCCAGCGCTGTATTCGAGCTGCTGCAGTTGCAGGTACTCCTCCCCAGTTTTCATGCAGGAATTGCAGGCCCACTCTCTTGTTATTCTGAGGTTTGAATATTGATAGTCCCAGATGTTAACTTTAATTGAGTTTTGGCGATTCTTGATGTCAGATCTAATGTTCCAAAAGCTTAAAAGATTCATTGTAATGAATATTTAATTTTTTACGTACAATACGAGCGGTAAAAACAAATTGCTGAGCTCATCTAAACTTCAGTAGCACGGAGGTTTGTCATGAATGCGCGTTAGGGGAATCCCCTCCTCGTCTGTAGACAATTATCACAAAACTCGTCATTTTTCATTGTTCTCGGCTGCGATTGTCGTAAGGTTTTAAAACATGTTTCAAAACCCTACACATTTTTTCTTGTCGTGCACAACATCTTGATTCGCGTTGTAGGCATGGCGTAAGGAGATACCGTGTAAAGCATCGGCCTTTGGAGTAACAAAACATATTTGCAATGTCATATGTATCAGATATTCTTATAATAGACATTTTCTTTCTCTCTAATACTCACACATTTGAGTGACATTAATGATATGTTCATCACTTCCTACGATGTTTGTTGCTCTACACTTGTACTGTCCATAGTCCCATTGGTCAAGTGTTGTAACCACAGCCAATTCATTATCCCCGGGTAAAATGTTGACACCTGAAATTATTTGCTGATTTGTAGGTTTGTACCAAGATATTCGTGGGGTTGGTAAACCAGTTGCTACACATTTTACGCGAATACTGTTACCATTCCAAGATGTAAGTGAAGAAGAAGACCTTGACTCATCAATGACTGGTTTGTCTGACAATAAAGGGAGATATTCTTTAAGTCATATTCTGCGTAGTTTTATTGTTCAAAAGCACATCGCTTAACTATATATTACTTACATTGTACAATGACTTGTATACTGGTATTTGCTTGCTTTCCTATTCCATTACTTGCTGTACACGTGTATGTCCCTGCATCTGTTTTCTTGACATACGGGATATCATACACATGTCCAGTATGGACAGATCCTGTTGGTGTCTTCCATTTGATGACTGGTGTTGGGTAGCCATCTGCCTCACATTTTATACTGAGGGATTCTGTTTCATTGACTGTCTCATTTAGCAACTTCTTGAGGATGATTGATGGCTGGTCTATATTGAATAGTTAAATTGTACATTTAAGTTAAAAGACTGTTTATAGTGCGTAAACTTCGACCGCACAAAAAAGTAAAACATTACTACGATAAACTTCACACAAAAAGTGACGTTATTTGTGTTGTCATGGGTGACGTAATAATCAAGAAAAAAAATGTTTTCTCTTTTCCCTCTGAAAATGTAAACTACAGTAAAAACCCGTGTATAAGAACCCCTATTTTTCCAAGGCAGGCTGAAATGGTTCTTATATATTGGTTTTCTAGTGAGAAATTTCGGAAAATACTACTTGCTGCTGGCCATAAAAGTAATATAATATGGGTGTATCCCCTTAATTATTTTATAAAGTAAAACATTGATCTTCAGGCCTAACTCTGATACTTTTGAACTACCACAGAAATTGCAGTTGGAGTGTATATGTATATCTAATGCTCATTAATTATTCACGAGGTAACGAGCCAACCAAATGCACTGATTTCGACCACGTGAAGAACCTTGAAACCCAGGAAAGTACTCGGAAGCCAACTGCAAATTTGTTCCAGAGTACGTCGGACATGAAATTGGAAATTTGAAATTTGTCCGGCGTACTCTGGAACAGTACTGCAATTGGCCGAGGAGTAAAATGAGGTTTCAAAGTACTCAAGCCGGATCGCATGACCAGTGCCATGGTACTCATAGGTGGCTGAAGATGGTTCGGAATTTGAATCTCTTACAAGAAACCCCAATACTTACCAGAGCCTATAGCAACCACCCACATCCACCGAACAAGTTTCGTTGCGATGGCAGTGGTATTCTATTTTTCGGTCACGATTTTCACGTGGGATGCATAAACGGACGTTCTTAACTATTCACGCATGCGCAACAACTGTGTTTATTCATTAGCTAATAACTTCACCCCCAGCTCTTCCCTGCTTAATTCAGAACCCTTCCTGAATAATTTATGAGCAAAACACAATATAAATCGTAAGCGTAGCAAGTATCTTTAAATCGGCAAGATATTTGTCCTGATTTCCTAAACTTTAATAATAATATAAAAGTTCATAATAATATAAAAGTTCATAAAAATCCAATTTAACTTGGATTTTTTCGGCCAAATTCACTTGTATCTTGAAAAAATTAGTAGAACATGAAAGAACTAGTCTAGATATTCGATAAGTCAGATACATTATTCAATTAATTCGCGTTCGACTTTTATGGGCCTTTAAAGGTCTGCTGCTCATATTTATCTATTACTTAATCATGCGATCAGTAGCACATTTATACTGTTCATTGTAATTATGGACCTGCAAGGTACTTTTTGGTCTAAGCATGTGTTTTCTGTGTTTTACTATTTTTTTCAAATAAGGGAGTTATCATTATTTAAATAATGATGGTTCAAGGTAAACTGGAACACCGTATATAAAAATGAGGAAATACTTAACTGACGTTTCGGACGTTAGTCCTTCGTCGGAGAAAAGAGGAA
>JAUUIK010187677.1:0-10778 GCA_032270385.1 Urticina crassicornis | reverse complement strand
TGATGCTAGAGGGAGTGGTGATGGTATGATGGGATGATGCTGAAGGTAGTAGTGATGATGCTAGAGGGAGTGGTGATAGTATGATGGGATGATGCTGAAGGTAGTAGTGATGATGCTAGAGGGAGTGGTGATGGGATGATGCTGAAGGTAGTAGTGATGATGCTGAAGGTAGTAGTGATGATGCTAGAGGGAGTGGTGATGGGATGATGCTGAAGGTAGTAGTGATGATGCTGAAGGTAGTAGTGATGATGCTAGAGGGAGTGGTGATGGGATGATGCTGTAGGTAGTAGTGATGATGCTGAAGGTAGTAGCGATGATGCTAGCTGGAGGTAGTGGTAATGATGCTAGAGAGAGTGGTGATGGTATGATGGGATATGATGCTTAAGGTAGCAGTGATGATGATGAAGGTAGTGGTGCTTAAGGTAAAGGTGTTGACATGGTGCTGAGTGTATAGATAATGATTATGAAGATTGCATATGCTGGAGGTAACGATGGTGATAATATATATGTTGTGACCATCACTTGCTTGTAATAATAATGAAATTCCCTTGAATTTTCAGAAGAAAAACGTCTAGACAGCGAGCGGCTGAAGGTAAGATACTATTCTAAGAATACTTGTGTTCGTATCCCAATACGCATGTTTTCTATTCGCTTACGTTAAGGCTTTGTGATTTTTTTTCCAAACCTTTTTTATGAAATCCCTGTTCCAGTGCTTTTTCTCTAACAACACAGATAGAACGGTTCCGAATACAAAGTATATTTCTTCAAATTAGGATCATTTCAAATTGGAAAAAAATATAAAAACATCGGTAATAAAAAGTCTTCGATTACCGTGTGACGTCAAAGGTTGAACAAGAAAAAACGCCAAGAAAAATTGGTTAAGCCAAATTTAAATGCCACAATTGATTTAAATTGTTCGACATCTTAAAGATATTCGACTTTCATGTGAAATATCCTTATGTCGCCGCTTAAACCTGCATTCAGCATGCACGTGTTAGTCCTTATCCCTACCTCTTTTTCTTAATTTAGCTTCTACTTTCTTTTACTAACCTGCAAAAACATTTTTTATAAGCGTTTGTGCTAATCTACTTTGCTGCTCGCATACTCCTTTTGCTTAGTTTAGTTTTCTTATTCAGTTCGTTTATTCATTTATTTACTTATGGTTATTTAGTCTCGTGTTAATGTCTATTTATATATATATGTTGATTTTTTGTTACCAACATGTATTTCTCGCTGTACTGCTCTGTCCATTGGAGAGTGACCTTTGTAAGGGACTCCGTGTCCTATTGTTATACCTCCTAGGGATTTACTTTTTCCTAATTTCAGTCCCTAAAAGCTTATAAATAAATAAATAAATATATAGTATAGATACTGCATACTTTGATAAATAAATATATATATATATATGGTACTACTCTTGCTCGGCGTTTTAGCCATAACAACATTTTAAATATCACATTAGGTACAGTGTTTCAATTGTTTTATAACACATGTACGGTTTACAGTCAACCATAAGCCACTTGATTGCCCGGCATTTGTATTGTATTTGATTTTTGTTTTTAATTCAAGAGAGAAAAGGCGAACTCCTAGCGTTGAAATCTTGCGTATCAAGCGGTTTCAATATCGCTTCAACGTTTCCGTGAAAAACAGAAATAAAGTTCGAGTTGTCAACATTGTTTTGCCAAGCCATATCTAAGCACATCAATCATCCAGTCATAACAATCTTGGCAGCTTTGCTAATATTCGCTGTCATCTTGCCGCGTAACCTCAGCAACAAACAATGACATTGATTTCCTTGGAAAATGTTTCATGCAACTTCTCCTGCGCGATGACAATCACGGAAGACAGATATGTTGTAACGAACATTTTCACAGTCTGGTTTTATGTATCGCTGATGTGAATGCCTTCCACGTTATTCAACATTGCTTGAGCGGATCTTGAACAGATGTTTCGGAGACATATTGTATTTCCATTTCAATGACTTCTTTGTGTTGAGGCCAACGACGAAGCCAACAATTGTTGATTGAATGCGATGATTGGACGAGATTTGACCTGTTCCAGTTGAAAATTTGCATTCAAGACGGAGACCACCATCGCATCATTGTTGTACGCCAATACAAACTGAAACGAAGATATCTTGAAGACGAATGGCGTCTGACGAATTAGTAGTTTTATACAGCGATGGCGAGGAGGAAAGCTGTGATGAACTGGCATCCAAATATGCCTTGAACCACAATGCAAGCAAGACAAACAAAGAGGAAAGGCCAAAATACATATGGACGGTTGAGAAGATCAGTGCATTGATCGATTTGTGGTCCAAGGCGCCACTTTTGTTTGATACCAAAGACTTTCTTTACTTCAACAAAGTCGAAAGAGAAAGAGCTATTGCAAATATAGCCAAAGATCTAGGGGTCTCAGTTAACGATGTTTTGGGGAAGATGTATTCTCTGAGGACGTACTACTCTAAGCAACAAGGAATGATCCAGACAAGCATCAACAAAGGAGCCGATGATGTTTATAGTCCAAGATGGCAGTGGTACGAAAGCTTGTCTTTTCTTTGCGATCACATGAGAGCTAAACCCAGGGCAGTCCCTGCTAAGCAGAGCAATCTTTCTCAAGCTACCGGAAAGACTCTTAATCCCAGTCCAGTAAAAGAGCCTGTAGTCGTCAAAACTGTTCCAGAGAGAGCTACGAGTGAAACACACGAACTTCTAAACAAACCTTTAAAGAAAGCTCGTTTGAGCAACGAAGGCGACATTTTGAATACAGCGATTCAAGTCTTAAAAAAACCATCCCAAACAAACCAGAGTAAGACAGACGACATGTTGTGGGCCGAGCAAATGGGAAGAGCGATACAAAAGATTGAAGACGAAGAGCTCAAAGAATGGTTGAAATTAGAAATACAGCAAATGATTACACGAACTCGCTTCAACAAACCACGAGGATCATTTAACACAGAATTTAATTCAAGTCGAGTACCGTTTCAATCTCTAACTTCTCTACCAACTTCTACACCAGAACGCGATTCTGAGACTAGTGGCAATGAAGATTGAGACGTTGTTATCAAGATCGAACTAGCGTCGTCTTAAATGTCAGAAATGTCACGCAATCCATAGTTATGAATGACGAATCCATAATGACATCCATAATGATATATAAACTTAATAAATACGGCAATAATTTCGTTGGTTTAAATTTTTGATTCGCCAATGGCCGAAAAATCGAATCGAAATGAGTCACAGTGCTAACAAACATTTTTAGCTAATTTTGTTTACAAACCATTGTTTTTCATATTTTCCAAGAAAAAGCTGTTTAAAGTTTCAAATCTGCAATCCAAGTTCACTCAAGTCTATTATTTTCCTTGTTGTGTCTTTACTAGTAAAAAAAGAAAAAAGTGACGACTGAATTTTAACGAACAAAAAAAAATCTGAAATTTTCGGACGATTATAGAGATCGAGTGTATTTACGATTCAACAATTATTAGCCGAAGGCGAATTGAATATATAATAACGTCTTAGTTGCACTCACTCGTGAGACATCGAGCTTGAACATATCGACGGCTATCTCCACACGCCCATGTGTTATATTCTATGCATTTTGTACTTGTCAAATATAAAATGACTCGTAAAAATACGCAGTCGTATTACACAACTTTCAGTGTAATAACCTCTAAATATTTACCGAAACGAAGTCGATTTAGTATAATTACACAGGTGAATATCAGAGAAACTAAAAAAACGACAAAATTTTGTACGAATTTACTGGAAAAGAAGCAGAAAGTGCACATGCTCGAGCTATATTCACCGCAAAGGTTTATTATCTGCAGAGAAAGTCTGAAATGTTACTAAGCCTTGGCTGTGTGCGACTAATTATTACACTGCTGTTTTTTTAACAAATAATAAAAAGCTATATATATATTTAAGTTTGTTTATTTTACATTCGTATAAGGAACTTTATTATTGCATTTCTTAAAGTTCAGTCTATAGATATGTTGGATTATAGATCAGCTATAGCCTTCGAACCTTCCACCTCTCCTCGCCTCCCTCTCCCTTGCCTTTCCTTTTCCCGACTCCAACTCCCATGTACCGCTACGCAGGCTACCTTCTTCAGTCTGCCTGCTCCCCCTCCTTAAGTGTTGTTTTTTCAAGCTGGAACTAACCAAGTTCTTTATGCATCCAGGAGAAGACTGAACCTTTTCAAATCAAATTTTATCAGAATTTTCTAACTTATTTGACTATAAGATCCTTGTTTTTTGAGGGACAAAATTGAATACTTGTAATAATAATAATATCGTTAGTTCCAGCTAATGTCCTTAACCAAAGATAAATGTACAGGATTATTTTAGTAATAAAGTTATTTTTTCCTCGATAAACCGCTAAAAGAATTAAAAAAAACATATATTATATAATTGTAGTATATATAATTTTACCTGGTCTGAAATGTAGCGAAAGTTGGTCTTCGAGCTTTTCAATCTGAGAATATTACCCTAATTAACGGATGTAAACGATCCTTAATTAAGAATTCTTTATTTTTAATGTAATGTTCAATTAACATCAACAGAAAATTTAATAACCTGAAACGATCCTATTTATAAGATATAAATCGTTATAAGATACATTTATTCTCCTCATTCATTTTAATATATATTCTAGCGAAGGTTTTTCTTTTTTATATTATCTTAATTTTTCCCAAGCGTCGTTTTTTGTTACAACTCACCTTAGCATTTCTTTGATAGCTGTACAGCTGTTCCTTTGGACAAAACACTAGCTTACTTCCGCGTCGTGTACATTAAATTTAATATTTCCGTTAGTAAACCTTTTGTTTACCACTTATTAAAAAAACTAGTAATCCTAAAAGGCAAAGACGATTTACACGAACTTCTCAATCCACCAAAATCCCTCACCAAAATTCCACTGTTTTTGGCTAAACTTCGTAACATTCCTAAGTTGTGGTTAGAAACCCTTTCACAACGAATTCGAATTTCGTCGATTTGTTTTCCATCAACGTTACAAAATGTCGAATCTTTCGATAAACTCAGATGAGAGTGGTGACCGTTCGGTTCTTCTGTGTGTTGGCGAACCTCTTCTCGGCTTTTTGACCAACCTAGATATGTTTGGAAAGCTTCGTGGTGGTTGTACCAATCCCTTACACGAGTGTTCTTGCTATGTTCGCTTCGAGCATCAACTCAGTATTGCTTGTTTGAATTGCCAAGGACTATGTCCTTCGTTCTCTCATGTGAGTTTATAATCTAACGAAGACCACTTTTCAAGGGAGATAACCTCATATTCTTAAATTACAAGCAATGTTTCTTGTTCTGTAAAGCTTGAATAAAGTTTTGAGTATTGAAATATCCAATATAGGAAGTTTGCTTGACGATTTATTTTCACGTTTTGTTTAAAGAGTTTGCAGTCACACTCAGCTCAACAGCAAGTTCTTCTTCATCAACTTCGCAATCGCCTGGCTAATTACGAGTAAGTTTTGATCCTTCATTGAAATATAACTTATATGTTAAATTAATATCTCGAACACTCGATAAAATGTTTTGCTGTTTTGTAGGAATGAACAAGACGTCGAAGCTATCAACAAAGCACAAACGATAGAAGACCTGCACAACAGACTCAAGACTAATGTCGAGTCCATACAACAACTGAATCAACAACTCAACTCCCTCAACAAGGAAAACCTTAGACAAAGACACTTGTTGGATAGAGAATCAGCCATGAGAAAGGTAAGTTGAGGTGAAATGTTTTCGAAAACAAGGCGTTAACTGTTCATTTTATTCAATTTTATTATTTCAACCGTTCAGGGAGGAAAATGTATTCTTTGCTTTACTTTAAAGTGAGGAAGAACAAGCCAAAATACATAGATATTACAGACCTGTTGTTCGTTGTAACACGCTGAAATGGCTTCCCATAGTTTTCTTGTGTTGTCATCCACGATACAGTATATACAGTACAGAACGGCTAAGGCTCTGTCAGATAATTGGTTTATCTTTCTTTTGCCGGCTTGCATACGAAATCTATTTTACGAGCTGGACTTGGGAAGATTGGGAAACCTATTCACTATTCACTACCGTGACTTTCAAATGGCTTCCCTTAAAACCAACGTACAAAGCATCAAAACGTATTTCATCAAAAACACTTTCTATACAGCACTCAATGGTATCTAGGGCGCTAACTGAACAGCACTGACAAGACACTCGTCGTATTTCTTTCACACAAAACGATTCTTCGTCGATAACTTTACTGAGAGAAATTGAGAGAGGATTTTGAATGGGAACTGCTTTATGAATTGCTTTACGACATGTCGTAACATTGAAATAGCTTCCCATTGTTTTCAGTCGGTGCGTCTCATCCATGCAATCACAACGGATACGGCTTACTCAATATTTATGCTAGTCGACTTCTTGTGCACCAGTGGAGTTGCATGAGGTTAAGCACTTGTGAAAGCGATTGAAAATTGTTCTATTTTTCTATTTTATGAAGAAAAGGAGAAATACGGTACAAGTCCCACAACAACTCATCGAGCAAAGAAGCTGACACGTTGAATTTTCCTTCTTAGTTTTACAACTGATCCACTATTGAAGGATTATGAAACGGCCGCGCGTGTCTATATGCTGCGATATAAACACGATGGAAGTTGTAGAGCATGAAAGAAGTTTAAGAGGAACACGAGCTAGGCGTAGCCGGTTTTCCTGACTTCTTGAGTGCTCTACAACCTCCAGAGTGTTCATATCACAGTATATAGATAATCCCTGTCCTGTGATATAGACACTCGTGTTGCAAACTTTCAACGAATCATAACGCCCGTTCTATCTTAGGCATTTTATTTTTCTGAACAAGTGTATTTTATATTTTCCAGAGTCTTCAGGTACAAGTAGACTCACGTGACCAAACCATCTCTGCTCTGAAGACACAGATGGAGTCACATCGCTATTCAGACATCCCCCATCGAGACACCGATATCATTGTAAGTAAAAACTGCACACCATGTAAGAGAAACGTAATAAAACAGTAAAAGCTAGGGATTTACTTGTGAACCTAATCATTGCATGGGGCCGAGTAAAGTCAACGAACAATTTCTCGCTTGTTTTTAAAGTTTTCCCACCTCCCTGGTTTTCCACATTTTTTCCACAAAGACCGTTCCTCTTATGACGTTGTGATACCACTACTTCCAGAATCCTTTTCGTAGTTTCTTTTGTTATTCTAATTCACACCATTATCTTGCAACTCTCAGAGGAGTTAAAACATTTGAATAAGAAATATAATTCGAAAAGGACTCTGGTAGTAGTGGTATCACGACGTCATAAGGGAACGGTCACAAGTGAAATTAATCCTTACTTGTACAAAGAACCATCGAAATCATTGTTTATGATTTCGATGGAAAGGTTCTGGAGGAAAGGGAACCTACGCGCGCTGAAGCAATTGTGTCCTCAACATAGAAAAAAGCCCTCCGTCGTCAGCCAATCTAAATTCAGCCATGTATGTTATCAGTCAATCATTGTATTTGTCCTTCATTTAGACCGATCATTACAGTAACGGTGTTCAAGACTCTTCATCGCTCACGTAAGTAGCAAGTACAAAACTACGTTTAACGTTATTTTGATAATTTCATCTTTTATTTTTTTACTCGGGATTTTATTTTTTTCAAAAGTTTGATTTTTTTTAATATCTTTATTTTTTTCATTTTCACCTAATTAGAAATTCTCGTTTTAAATTATAACGGTCTTGAGAAGGATTACCTATGTGAAAGTGAGCAACATTGCGTCCCTTTCAATCAACCTGATCTATCTTTCTCGCCTGTCGTTCTATCTTGAATGACTCGGGATTTTATTTATATATTGCTCCGTTGTAGTAACAAAAAACCTTCTCCTTGTCCTGGAAGAACGTATATTTCAAAGGGAATGTTTTCTAGTAAAGTAGTTTCTACCTTTTTGAGATAAAACGAAGCGAAGTGCTTCAGAAACCGCAACGTTAGCCTGCTTAAAGTAAAACGTGCCAAACCCTCAACTTTTAAAGTTTTTTTTGTACCAGAAGGAGTGTGCACTTTTCCCCTTGAAGGATTGCGTGCTTTCCCCCTTGAAGTAGTGCACGCTTTTCTCCTGAAAGGAGTGCGCGATTTTCAACCAGAAGGAGTGCGCGCTTTTCCCCCAGAAGGAGTGCGCGCTTTTCCCCCAGAAGGAGTGCGCGCTTTTCCCCCAGAAGGAGTGCGCGCTTTTCCCCCAGAAGGAGTGCGCGCTTTTCCCTCAGAAGGAGTGCACGCTTTTCCCACGGAAAAGCGCACTTTTTCCCCGGAAAACGCGCTCATCTTAAAACGATATGCGGAAAAATTACTGCTTAAGTTTTGTACTCACATGAAGCGGCATATTGGTAAACGATGCAAATTATTAATTTTGAATATTACTTTTCTTTCATTTTTGAATGTTTTTAGATCCAAGCCAATCCACAAAGACAAGGTTAGTACCAAGCAAGATCTACTTTGTTCTGTTGCATAATGAAGTTAATAAATCGCTTATTGGAGAGCATACTGTGACATAAGCCATTGCTATGTGAAATGCCAACCAGAGATCGATTGGCTGGTAAAACAAAGCAAGGCGCAACATCTATTGTTAATTTTGCTTGGCCCTCCTAGGGCCCTCCTATGTGAGCGTGCTATTTATTTAACTATTATGGTCTCTTGATTTCACTGCAGATTCGATCGGTCATGAGAAAAGAGATTGAAAAGGCAGGAGTAAAGGACCCTCAAGTACTGGACAAGTCTTACTGGATACAGAGAGTTGGTGAGGTGAGGAGAGATATCTCACGCATTGTATTATAATTACGCAAACCTATTGCGCGTTCTGGTTAGTCAAGAGCCATGAGTCATTGGAGGACGTCAACAGCATGCACGCTCATTAATTTTTTTCACTGTGTTTTGATTTTGATAATTTGGGGTTTAAAGCGTTTCTTTTGCCACAAAAATATTTGTCAATAATTTTACAAGATAAATCGATTTCATTTTTGCGTTTTTCCTCCTAAAGTTAGTTTCTCTGATTTGTCTCTTGATGTACTGCTGTCATTCTCACCACATTTGATGTCATCTGCCTCTGTATTAAAGAACAGACGCACAGCAAAATGGATTGTATTTGTTAATTTTAATCCATTTTTCCTTGTTAAAACAAGAGGATGAAAATGTTTCAAGTGAAGAAAGGAAACAATTTGAATAATACTAGTCGTAACGTTTCATTCATGATGATATATGTTTGAATCAGATATGTAGCTCATCATCAGGTAGAGTGTAATGTCAAGTGGAGGGGAGGGAGGGAGGGAGGGCTGAAAAGTTGAGCAGTAAGGCTTGACATCTGTAGGGAGTGGGTGTCTGTGAAACGCTTAAAAAAATCTAGTTTTTTACAATAACATATTTCTTACTACGTGCTATATCTATATACTAATAATCATAGCGATCACAATCTAATAGTAATATTAAAGTAATAGTATTGCATATGCCTGATCATGTATTTTTATTTTCCTTTTAACGAATTCCACAGCTATCAATTCAGCTTCAACAGAGCAGTGAATATTGGGCTCATAAAGTACGAGACCTGACTGGACAGGTCGACAAGAAATCTGGCTCTCCTCTCCACTAGACTGCTTAGAACAGCAGAGTTTCACTACAAGTCTTTGCAAGTGAAGAGACGATTACCGAATATATACTAGCTAGTACAGCAGTCACAATCTATATCAGGACTGCATATCTGATAGAACTATAGACAGCAGCTTGTTTGTAAGATAGCTATAGAATCTTCTGTTAGTACAGCTTCAAAATAGGTTTATGAACAGCACATAATGTTTACCAACTAGTTGTCATGCAGGTTTACCAATCAATATCAGTTGTATTGGTTTACGAACCTGTTTTTAAGTTAACAAACCCGTTTTTAGGCTTACAAACCAGTCATATACCAGTAGTTTACAACCAGTTGTCACTGAGGTGTACCAACCAAATGTCAGGTTCACAAACTTGCGTATAGTTACTATAGGTTCACAAACCTGTTGTTATAGGCAGTCAGTTTATTAAAGGAGAGTCATTTTATGTTTTATAACGCTGTCATCAGCTTACATCATAGTATAAATGTCTGTACCGCTATATACGTCTAATATATAAAATAGCTTATATAAGTTTTAAACTATTTAACATATGGTATATTCTATTCTCAAAGGTTTTTTACTCATACTTTATTATATATTAGGGTAGTGAGTGAGGTTACAAATATTAACAATAACTGTCATGTTATTTTTTAAATCAATAATAATATTTTAGTAGCTAGTCATAGACGTCATTGTTCTGTACATCGTACCACAGACACCTTCAATTACTTTCGTTTAGGTATCCTTGGCATATGCCAGTACAATATCTTACATAGACAGCATGTGACAGTAGCAAAGTAACAGTGGGCGACAGCTCTAACGAATGCCTGACTGAGCATTCTTTGCTTATCTGTTTTTTTTAAAACTATACCAGTCTAGAGGGAAGTTGTTTCAAACTTCCTGGACTATAAAATTTCGTGATTACTTACCATTCTTTAGCAAAATTTCTGGCAAACAAACAATTGCTGTTCAGCTGAAACAGACCTTGTTAGAGTTGTCAATGCCCTGTTAAAAGTCCTTGAGGACCAAGGTATGTGGCTCTTATCATGACACCTAGAACGGACACATCAAAAACACATTGGACATTGTTTTACCTTAGTTTATTTTTTATTTTTTATATTTGGTGGTATTGCAATTATGTGTAATATTATTTAA
>JAUUIK010187566.1:0-10783 GCA_032270385.1 Urticina crassicornis | reverse complement strand
TAAAATAGGCGATCACATTCTGGTTAATTGAGTTTGTTTTTCCGTTATACGTGGAGATTACTGTTAATGTTTGTTTTAATGTTGGTATGTATGGCAATAACATAAACTTTAAAAAATTGTTCCGTTTAAAACTATATATTCACTATTTTTATCTATCACTTTATTTAATTTCAGTGTGCCACAGACATTGTTCTACAAGAAGCAAAGGAAAACCAACAGAGCATTGGTACCCAATGTGATATTAACCAACAGAGCATTGGTACCCAATGTGATATTAAACAACAGAGCTTTGGTACCCAATGTGATATTAATCAACAGAGCATTGGTACCCAATGTGATATAAATTCCGAGAAACAAAAGTTTATTCCATCTAAAGATGTGTCAACTGAAATTGATTTTCGTTTAATTAATGTTCGAGAATCAAACACTGTGTCAGTTCAGACAGATATGACTTTCCTTGAGAAACAGAAATCATTTAGAAATGTAGATGTAATGGCTGTAGTTGGCTGGGACACAAATATCTCTCAAAAAAAAACTTCTAAATACATTCAACCTGAAACAGATTCCTCGTCACAAGTGCAGGAACGGCATTTCACACAGCATGGTATGATAACAGATGACGGTATGATAACAGGCGACGGTATGATAACAAATGACGGTATGATAACAGATGACGGTATGATAACAGATGACGGTATGATAACAGGTGACGGTATGATAACAGGTGACGGTATGATAACAGATGACGGTATGACAACAGATGACCCCTTATCTTCTCACTGTATTATCAGTCAAAAGATGGACAGATCTTTGATGGACAATAATGGAAATAACAAATTGTCCGGAGAACAAAGTATAGATTATCATACGACAAATTGTGAGAATTCCCATAAAGAAAGTCTGAATGATTGTCATCTTTCAACTGAAAAGAAATGCGTAGAACAAAGCTTGCATGCAAGTGCTGAAAAATCGAAGAAACACAATTTAAATGATCTTTATCCTTCAAAAGGCAAGAACTTCGAAGAAGACAGCTTGAATGTATTTGTTACAAACATTGAGGATGATCCCAAAAAAGAAAGTCTGGAAGAAAATCAAGAAGATTTATCCAAGAAAGAAAATGTCGATGGGCAGATTACAAATGACCAAATGTTTCATAAAACATGTCTGACTGCTTCTCCCCCCTCAAATGTTAAACATTTCCACAGTCATGCTTCAAAAGATGAGAAATCCCAGGAAGAAAGTATGAATGATTTCCCGTCAGTTAGCAACAGATGTCAGAATGAAAAGGCAAGCAGTCTCCCTGCAGATTGCGAGAAATCAACGAACGAAAGTTTGAAGAACCTTGCTTCAAATGATGAAGATTCACAGAAAGAAGGCTCTGTTTCAGAAAACTACAACAAAGAAAGTTGTAATGACATTTCATCAGATGGCGAGAACTCACAAAGAGGAGGTTATATCCCAGAAAATGAGAAGTCCAAGAATGAAAGATTGAATGAAATCCCAGGACGTGAATCATCTCAGGAGAAGACAGTTAAGAAAAGCCGTGTTCAGACGGCTAGAAAATCTATGAATTCACACAGAAAATGCTTTAGAGCACAAACAAGCACTTCTTCGGTGCCAAACCTGCCAGATACTGACAATCGCTTTGCCATGTGCATTGAATCTGACGAAACCTCTACTAGTGATACAGAACAGTTTCTTCCTAAAAGGCCTCTTTACAAAACAAACTTAACGAATTCATTTGGGAAAAGACTGAAGGTTCTTATTACACCACTGGAAGAAGGTTTAAAACGAATTAAAGGTGTTTTGAACTCTACCAAACGAGATGAAAGTGGCACTACAGTTGTAAATGATGTTGCCAGAGTTACAGTGGAGCAGAGCAAAAGGATACAATCTGATCATTCATACTTCTGTGCAGAACAAGGAAACCAATTCAGTGATCCAGATGAAGCAACGAAATCCTTAAAGGACATTTCTGCTAATGGAGATATAGTGACAACTTCCACTGGTTTGGAGCAAGAAAACATAATCCCAGAATCAAAGTATGTTTCTGAGTCGGAAGAAAGTGTTCCTATTATATCAGAATGTAATCCTGAAGGTGAAATGTATGATCCTACAACTGAGGACGGCGAAAACAACTTTTTGAAGAATAAGGAATTTGATCTAGCAACAAAATTAGGAATGATGGATCAAGACAAAGACAGTAGTTTAACAACTGAGACCGATTGTATTTTTGATGGTTTGTATGATAATCCAGAAATACAAAGTGAGGTTAATGTTGATGTAGCCAAAGAAACGAAGGAGGTTTATAATAATGAACCACTTGATACTTCTGATAATCTATATGCTGATGAGTATCGCCACGACGAACTATATAATAGCATGATTGGTCATACTGTTAGTGTGAGTGATGCTTTCCAAGAGGACAAAGAAAGTTCTGTTAAGAATCTAGACATTTCCGATGATTTTAATTTGTCAAACGAATCTCACAACCAGTCAAATCCTAAAACTAACCTTGGAAAATCTGTTCATCGTAAACGGAAAAAAAGGAAGGAACGTTTTACAAGAGTCAAACACAGGGTTACCTCTTGGCACAAAAAAACCTGTTTGAGCAGTGTTAAACCCCGTCCTTATCATAAGAGCAACATTGAATCTTTCAGAAATCTAGAACTACCTCAAAATGATCCTTTTGAAGAATTACATATCAGGTGTGTAAATGGTGACGTATCGAATACAAATTCAAATGATAGCGGTCTAAACAATGAAGTTGAGCTTCATGAAGTAGCAAACGAAAACGAGCCAAAAGACCATATCATTGATGGAGAATCTTCTTTAGGAACACACAACAAATCTGATCAGCATAACAATACTGTTGAAGCATCTTCACAGCCTCAGGACGGTTTCAATATTTCATCTGGTGTTGGTACTAAGGAAATTACATCTGGTGTTGGTACTAAGGAAATTACATCTGGATGTGATAACCAAAAACGTCGCAAAAAAACCGTTTACACCTGTGAAGTTTGTGGTGTATCATTTAAAAAGCTCTTAAAACTGTCAGCCCACAAAAGAGGCCATAAACAAAAGAAAAATCAGATTTGCCATTACTGTCTGAGGTCCTTTAGGAACCACACCCTTCTCTTGGATCACGTGAAGTATCACATCCAACCATCAAAGTACGAGTGCTTTTACTGTAAGGAAGGCTTCATCTCGCATCAGAAGCTTGTAGCACATTTTATTCAGTGCGATGAAACGAAAAACATGCCTCGAAATACAGACAATGTCAGTGAAACAGCAAGTTCGGAAATCTTCCCACCGGAAGTATCTCCATCCAAAAATAATGCACTGCTTAATACTGAAAAACTGCCAGTTTCTAAAAACTTAACTTGTAAAGTTTGCCATCACTCATATAAGTATCCCAAAACATTCAAGAATCATTTGGATAGCCATAAAGGTATAACCGAAGGTTCGCCTGAAAACGAAGCTTTGAAAGAAGGTTATCATTCTCTTGAAATACATCTGTCCCAAAAGAAAACAAAATACACATTGGGCAGTGCATTCTCTGAAAGCCATATAAACAATGAAGGACACAAGGTGGATGACAATCAGTCCATTGCATCCGAGGAAAATACAGATGAAAACCCTCTAAAGTGTTCTATTTGTAAAGTACAATTTAAAAGCAGTTATTGGTTTAGCAGTCATATGAGAAAGCGCCATGGAATATCAGAACACTCAACGAAGTCCATTCCAGCAAAACTTAATGAAATGAACAGTTTAACGGATGAAAAGAAACTAGAGGATTCCAGAGAAAACGTTGTTAAAGATAGTTCTTTATCGAAGAATCCTTTTAAATGCGATAACTGTGGCATCGATTACCTGTATGAAAAATACTTTGCCAGGCATTTGAAAATAGGTAAAGGGTGCAAGGGTAAAGATTCAATAATTTCTGTTGGATCAGCAAAGGAAGGCAAGCGTCGCAGAAGGAAGAAACAGCCGGAAATCGACCATGAAGCAGAGTTTCCATGTGAAACAACGGAAAATGTGCTAGTTACCGATGATATTACCAAACAAATGGAGGAAAAGAAGTTCTTCAAGTGTGATATTTGCGACCGGGAGTTTGTGTATTTTGGAAGCTTTGAAAAGCATTTGAAACTACACGATTTAGCAAATGAGGCAAGAGCAAAGGTCAAAGGCAAGTCAAGGACAGAAGGTATTGAGACTTCGAACATCACAAACCTAAAATCAGTTTTTGAAATCAAAGGGAATGCCTATCCGCATAAACCTTTTCAATATGACACCCAGTTGTGCAGCAATAATGATAATGTTGTCATTGGCGTCAAGCATAATAATTTCAAGTGCTCTGAGTGTAGTGAGGAGTTTCCACATCTTGACGATCTTCAAAGACACTACAGTAATGAACACGCGTTGCACAAATGCCAGCACTGTGAAACGACTTGTTCTTCTGCTGACGAATTACTTGCTCATTTGCAAACACACACGGCTAAGTCAACAGAACGGTTAATGAAAATATGTTGCAAAATCTGTGCGAGAGAGGTCTCCACTGCTAGTGAACTAATCACTCATTTTCGCACACACAAAAGAGGCAGAAAGAGAAAAGCTAACCATGTTGAGAACAACGTAGAAGAAGTTCAAGAGAGTCCTGACTTAAACGATCAGTCTAAAATTGGATCATTCGATCACACTGAGAAAAATTCTCACAATGCCGGAAATTCAAATACCGCAACAGGGAATTTATTTTTACAGGAGCTTGAGAATACACTTTCCCAACGTCCAATTCAAAATCCATCTGCTAGCAACACAGCTCTGCTCCAGCAGCCAACTAGCCACACTAAAATTAAGATGTCCGTTTATCCATGCCCTATTTGTAATAAAGCATTCAGTAGTTTTAAAAAGCGATCCTGGCATATGATACGCTCACACGCTAAGGAGAACCCTATCAACCGTCAAAATGTAAATGAGTGCAGTTCAGAAAAAAACACTTTCACCCAAGCAAAAGTTGCCAAGAAATTTAAAAAACGACGTAAAAAAATTTACAAATGCGGCATCTGTGCCAAAGAGTTCTATAAAAGAAAGAATCGCAATGAACACAAGCGTATGCATGAGATCACGAAGTCTAGAAGTCCCAAAGCCACAGACAAAACGGACACGTCAAACATTACTAGGAGCACCTCTTCTGACGTCCGCGAGGGTTTGCCGAAATTTCGAACAGAGGGTAGTTCTACAAATATCAGTCTTCAATCAAAAAATGTCACATCTATGGGATTGCCAGAACACAAAGTCCTTAATCCTGCTTCAAATAAAAAAGGGGTAAATTTGGATAGCCTCTTGCATAAAGACGATGAATGTTGTACAACGGATTCTTCCATAGAAATATCAAAGCAAGAAACAGCGTTAAAAAAGACACAGATATCAACTTCAATAGGTAACTGTAGCAACAACACAGATAATACTTCAAGTTCAGTTCCAGAAGCAGAAGGTATTATCGATAAAGGCAAGAAGAACTTTCCTGGGAAGTCGACATCCGTTGATGAAAACGTTGCTGATCGTGGTGCCTTTTCAAAAGTACCTTTAGTGGACGAAAATGCAACCTCTTCTTTGGAAGAAAGAGATTTGCAGTGTTTAAACTTGGAAACCACTTCTGGCAGTAAGCTGTTAGGACTCAAATTCAAGTGTTCTTATTGTTGTCTGTCATTCAGTAGCATCTATCAAAGGAACGCACACATTGATATGATTCACAAGATCAAATGTAAACAGCCACATCCAATGGAAGGGTTGGAGTCTCTGAAAACAACGCCTACTTGTAAAACTGTTATCAACCAAGACCCGGAACTTCAAAAGGACACGTCCTCTCAAGAACTACTGAGACACTCTAACTTTGTTACATCTGTGGATGCAAAACATTCCTATGGTCCAAGAATGCAGATGAAGGAGACCAATGGTGACACTGATAACCGTACAAAGAAAAGATTCCATCCAAACATTCTTCGAAGCTCATTCAAGCCAAAACCAAGCATCTCAACAAATTCCTTGAAGAAAGATGAATTAAAAGCTAGAGATAATAGTTTTCTTTCAGAAGTAACAATTCCTAAGAAAACAACAGTTACTGCCGATCCGATCAACACTAATGCAGCTGACACATTTGAGAAAGAGAGTTCATGTAACTACAATATGATTAAGCAACCCGATTTAACCTTAAACCAAGGTCTGGAATTTCAATACATAACTAACCCTACAGGGGAACGACTTATACAAAATGAGGAAGCTTGTCTTCAAAACAAAGATAGCCAAAATGATTCAAGTGACATTGATTCATTGAGCAAGATGGACATTTCAAGTTCAGACACAAGACATATTCCCGAATCATCTTCTTCGATGAGTACAAGGATTTCTCCACCAACACTCTCAATTTATATTGAAAGCCAGAATAAGGATGACGACGTGAAGAATATTTCTGATCAAAGTAATGCTGACGAAGTCTGTAATAATCAAGAAGTTATTGCCGCTACTTGATGCTTCTGAACTTGAGAATGAACACGTCTAGCCTAAGGAACCAAAGCTTGACCCTGCACAACACTTTGATAAATGGCAAAGTTTCTAATCAATTTTCGTCAATCCACATTTCCTTGGTTAAAAAAAAACTTTGGTATTTTGGTATTTGTAAAAACAAATTGATTTCCATCTTGATTGATAATTATAAGTTATCCAGAAAAAAGGGCTTTTTGTGGTTGCAGGCGTGTAAACTTGTATTCTTGTGACAAACATGTATATAATTTTTATCTCAGTGGTTCCCGTTTTGTTTTGTCACTTTATTATCTTAAGTATAAACCTATGTAAAATAATGTCAAATTGATGTCAAGTATGAAAATACACTGTGAAAAGAATGCACATACAACCTCCCTCGAATATGTTGTAAACATTGTCACATACAAATGTTAATGGAAATATAATCTGAAAGATAATAGACGACTGGACCAGACTACATTACATTAGAATAATAATAATGATAAAGTATAATTTATTGAGCGCCAATTCCTTTAAGTTCAACAGCGCTTTACACAAGATTGTTAACATCTATGTAAAATTATAAAATACACAAACCTATATAAACATACTTTTATTTTTGATTTTCACATAGACATTCCTAACAATTAACTTTTAACGTTATAAAACATTTCAAATATTTTAAATTAAAAAACATTATTTAGATTATTTATTTAAAAAAAATATATATATATACATATAAAAATTATTTAAAAGCTTGTTTAAATAGCCAAGTCTTAACTTTCCGTTTAAAAGATTCAATAGAAGCACAAGCTCTTATTAATATATTTGGAGGAAGAGCATTCCACAATTCAGGGGCAGCACAAGAGAAGGATCGTCTACCATAACCGGCTTTTAAGATGGTAAGGCATCTTTGTTAAAAGTTTTAAAGAAGAAGATCTTAGAACACGAGAAGGGACATGAGCCATTCTGTTCAAAAGTTTAAAAGTTAATAAAAGAATTTTGAAAACAATACGCTGTTCCACTGGCAACCAATGTAAGTTATACAAAATTGGTGTTATGTGATTTTGTTTTCGAGTGATACATTAGAATACATAAGAATACATTAGAATACATAAGAATACATTATAATACATTATAATACATAAGAAAACATTAGAATACATTAGAATAATAGAATACAGTGCATATAAAGCTCATAAATCGAGCATCATATCTTAAAATTTCTTAATCTTAAATTCCTAAAATAATAAAAGAGTAGGCGTCTTCCTCCAGAGCGTCCGACACACCGTCAAGAATTAGAGAACATAACATTAACTTGAAAACTGTTATGAAACTAATTAATCGTCAAATAATCGGTTTTTACAGTTTGTAGTAAATGTTTAAATTGCTATTGTTATTGTGTTTATCAACAGTCTTTTTCGTCCTCGTATGATTAGCTCTGTCCCAGCTGGCTAGTTCTTGATACGGAATAGAACCGCCTTCAAATTAGTTTTGATCAGATACCTCTTCTCCAGACGATGAAAGACACGGTATCTCTTTCGTTGGTTTTCATCAAAAAATCTCGAGTTAAGATGTCGGCAAGTTTCTACCAAACAACAGTAAATGTACATGTTCGTAATGTACATTTTTGATTATGCAAGTAGCCATGTTCACAACGAGCAAAGGATTGGGACCAAGTTTTGGATTTTAATCTAATTAATAAATATACCCTAGTATATCACTCTATGCAAAATAGCATATCAATATTAGTAAGTCTAGCAAACTTGAGGATGTTCTCTAACTAACTCGGTTGATCAGTTGGTTGAGCATCGGTCTGTCGTGCGGGAGGCACGATGGTTATACCTTTGGCTCATCTAGAGGGCCACAAGTTTATCGACTGCCAAGTTAATTAATATTATTAACTTCAAAATACCATTAATCTCTTTTTTTATTTTTTAATTGCTTCTCAGGCAAGTTGGGATTTTGATAAATCGAACGTGGCGATCGTTATGCGGTGCGAGTGATTTTACTTAAGCCGTTTTTTTACTTAACCACTTTCATAATGGCTTGCCATCTAATTTGCATAAATTAGAAAATAGATGTGTACAAGAAATAAAACCTCATCACATTAAAGAGCATGTTCCAAATAAGTAGTTTTGTGCAATGTTTAAATTCTAAATTAAAATATTGTAGAGTTAGTATTTTAAACTTAGAAAAAACATGAAAACGAGGCCACCAAGGCCAGGGCTTCTTTTTCCATTCAAATCTCTTAAAATTTTAATCACAATTACTCTGCAGCACTTTATGATTTTGAACTCAAATTTGGCCAGATTGCTAATTCTATCCTGCTCTTTCGCGTGAGAGTGATAATTTCAACAACATTCGGCTAAAATACAAAAGTGAGAATTCACCTTTATGAAAGTGGTGAAACAAAATTTAATAGTCGGTGTCTAATAGGTGGAATGAAAACAATGGAATTGGAGTCTACTACTATCTATTTGTATAATATCTATTTCACGGGTTAGGTAAAATCATCCTTGCTATCACATTCACTAGTGACACTATTATGATAAGTATCTAAATCATATTTGCATCGCTGCCAAGTAACTCTTAGTTTTCACGAAACAATGTTTTCATTTCTCGTCACAAAGCCATGTTTAGCGATTGTTTAGTTTTACTGTGGTTTATCAGTAATCTATAACGTTAAGAATAATTTGTTAGATCTAATCGGCGTAGAGAAGAGTTGGAACACACCATACTGAGATAAGAGTAAAAGAACTGTATCATTCCTCCCTATAAAGAGGTATAGTTCTTTTCAAAATTGTTACAATGCTGCATTCTATATTTTATCTCAAGTTGAGTAACGTTTTCTGTAAGCTGCAGGTTGCTTTAACTTAATTTAGTACGGTTTTTGCAGATTTTTCCCTTTTCTCTCAATATTAACCTAATACATCTTTCCATCTCGAGGGAAATCTATCGTAGATTATAATATTCTGACAGTTTGATTTTGTGTTTTTGTTTGCTTGTCTTGTCTTGTCACAACGTAATACTCTTAAAGTTAATTTAGCCTCACCGTATTTTGCCGTAACAATAACTTGTACTAGACGTTGTAATTGCACTGATGAAACACGAAAACAATGGGAAGCCATTTCAAATTTACGGCTTGTCATACTGCGTACATGCTGTAAGTCAGTCAGTTCTAAGTTGTGTTTTTACAGCATGTATAATATGGCCAAAATAAATATATTCTACGTGTGCGAAAGTAAAAATGCAGCCCGAAAAAGTCCTCCACTGATTGTAAAGCGCATCGAGACATTGTGAAATGCTCAATATAAGAACTCCCTTTATTATTATTATTATTATTATTAAAAGGCTACTCAAGCCTCATTGATATAACATTTATAAATTGTGTCTTTCACGACATTACATCCATTTTTAAATTGATTATACTTATTTATAAATCAATCAATGTTTTCTAGATCGAATTAAAGTTGTATGTAAACGACTTTTATCTTGTAATACTTCCTATTTCCATGCAATCGTTTATATGCACCTGTATATAAATAACGGTTAAAAAAATAAAAAGAATGCTGAGTGAAAGAAAAATTAAAAAATTAAAAAATTAATCTGTTAATCACCAAGAAGATTTTGTATAAATATGATAGTTTTTCATCTGTTGTCACACAGAATCTATACACTTGCAAATGATCACTTTATAATTATTTGTTTTTCCTTGTTCAACAGTTTAGTTTTGATGAAAAAGGCATTCGCTGTACTTTTAGCTCTTGCAGCATTAAGTTCAATAGTTTGGATTTACAAATGTCCGAATGTATCTACACAACCTGACGTCTCTATGTCAGGTGACATTAATGACTTTCGTTACCAGTGGTGCCGGCTGGAGAAGTGGAGAGTAGACTGGGAATCAATAGTCAGTCCTTGTTGGAAGGAAATGAGTTGGGAGAAGCGTGATGTGACGTCACGGAAGAGAACAAGTCCTTATAAAAGTTACATCAGTAAACAGGAGCTTTTACCTGCAGGTAACGAATACATCTAGTCTGTACACGATTTGTAGGAGAATCCACATTTCGAAACGAGTAAAATGTTGGTTGGTGTACGAGTGACAGTTCGTGTGGAAATCTTTATATTTCATGAATTATTCAGTGGCTAAAGCGAATGTTTAAAAGATGAAAGGGACTTTATTTCGTGTTTTATTCATCAGACGTTCGGAGAACTACCATTAAAGTAAGGATACGAAGACAAATATGTATGTGTAGTGCTTTTA
>JAUUIK010187343.1:0-20372 GCA_032270385.1 Urticina crassicornis | reverse complement strand
TCTACGCCTAACATACTGTACATAGAGGTCACAAACTGCATCATAGGTAAAGCCACGCGGCCAAGGTACACGATGCAGAAGAGCGCCTCCATCGAGGACATATTGTACTTGCTCTGTGGGTTCACTTAATTGTACAACTTGCATCTTTGTCCACATGGCGTCTGCCAATGCTGGTGTGTTCGCCTGTCTTGGTAGAAGGGACTTTTTGAACAGAGAGGGAAGATAACTGCACATCTCAAACTTGAATAGGCCTTGTAGATTCTCGTACCTTCCCCCAGTAACTATCAAAATGAACCTTTGGAAAAGAAGCTGGGGATCAACTTGGACACTACTTCCTTTAATCGTAACTGCTGTCTTCGTTGCAAGCGTCACCACTTGGTCCTTCTTTCGAAATGTGTGCTCGTGTACATACTCTCCACTCATGGTAGCAAGTATACCTTCTCCCACTTTCTTGGCGGTATCAACATTGACGTTGTCATCGGCAATGACACCTGTGGATATGCTTCTTTAGGGAAGGATCAGAACTTAACGGGTTTCTTGAGTAGAGATATCCAATGATTTCCTTTGTATCTTTAAAATCGCGCTACTGTCTTGTAGCGGACAGGTCCTTATGCTGCTCACTGGTATGGTAACTTACATTAGTCAGACTTTGTATGGCATTGTTGACATCAGCGCACATGGGCATTGACATGAGCCAAATGAGACGTTGGATCTCAATCTGTCATTCCAGAATAGTATTCTTCGATATTCCTCATTTGTTTAACAATTGTGAAGTGTTAGTTTCTACAAACTATTAGAATACTTAACTATTAGTCTATTACTGGGGTATTTATTCCTGAAGCAAGTTATTTCTGATTTATTTGCTTGTTTTTCCCCTTTCAATCAATTTTCCTCATGCGGGCTACCTGTGGTTTTATCAAAACGTGTATTTTTTTGAAAAAAAATTTTTTTCATTACTTTTGTATTTAAAAATAGCTTCGACTTTATTTTTTTTATGTCTCTGCTCTCTAGAAATGTAAAATATCTAGTGACAAAACAAGTTAAATATTTTCTGTTTGCGGGCTTCCTGTGTAAAATCCTCAAAACTTAAAACCTGTTTTTTAAGGGGTTCCACCGAAGGGATTTTTTTGGACTTTTGGTATGTTGTTTAGTTCACCCAACTTAGTGAAATGGCGATGAGCAAAATTCTGTTGCAATTTGTTCCAACCCTACCCCCTCAAATTTCACAGATTGACTGGTCTATGACTGTGCCTCTGATGTTCAGCCCCGTAATGAGATCAGAGTCACTACCATATCGGCTAGACAGATGAATGAACTCCGTTTTAGTGGCATTGCTATGAGGCCATTGTTCGTACACCAAATCGTAATGTCATTAATACAAGACTCGAGCGCCGACAACTGCACTGTACGATTGCCAGAATTAATTCACACATACAGCTGTGTGTCGCCTGCATACATCATGCATTCCAATCCATGAGTAGATATCACATCCTCGAGAGGTGCGAAAAACAGCGTATTGGATCGTCGAATATCTCTCGCCTTTTTTGAAGGGGATTTCCTCTTCGTGACAGGCTTATTGAATTTGAGAACTAAGCGAGCACCACCATTCAATTCAGCGGCGTCCAGTTGTAGAAACTTGCTGAGGTACTCGAGGAATCACCCGCCTTGTCGGGGTACTTGCGGATGTGGTTGTCCCACGTGGAACCGGTGGTCCAATGGTTGAAGCATCGGTTTGCATCGTGATACTTCAAGAGAGACAACTGTAGTTAGCAGGAAAATCCGTACTTTGTAGAAATCAACAGTTGCCTCCAGCGTCATAAGTTTTGGAGGCTAGGCGGAGGCCTAGAGAACTCGGGGGTGGGTCACCAGGACGCCAAACTCACTGAGGTGTCGAACCTTCCACCCCAAGACGTGCCAGACAGGACTAGACCACAACTACATGACGCACACAATACTCGGCAAGAAACAGACAATCATTGGGAATCATCCAGTGTCTCACTCTGGACAATCCCAGACATAATGACAGGAAAAAAACTTCAAGCAGAAAGACAGAAGGCAGCAAAGAGGACAGGCAGGAACATCACCGACGATCAGGCGCAAACTTGCCCAAGACATTCCAAGATCTCCTATAAAAACGATGACGCTGATCAGACTTGAAACGCTTGGCAAAAAGAGGGAGGTGGAAATCCAAACAGACCTGGAGAGAACTAACAATGGAAGCAACACAAGGGCGCTCTTGGCGGAAACGGAAGTCATTACGGGCTAGCCAGATGCAAAATTAGGCCAGGTTGAGGACATCTGAAAACACAGGCGGGACGGCACAACGTTTATCTTTATTAAACCCAAACAAGACACGACGAGCCACGAGCACAGGAGCAGCAGGAACAGCGATCAAGAAACAGGACTGGACCTGAGCCAGAACAGATTGAGCTTAAGGGCAGTCATAAAACAGGTGCTGAATGGTCTCCAAAGGGTGACCACAAAAACAGTGAGGATCTTCGTCAATGCCGAAAGAGCACAGACGTTCAGCAGTATAAAGTACCCCATGAGCAATATTCCAACTAACATCTGTTACATAGCGGTCCAAAGGCATAATATGTAACTGCTGCCAAGTTTGTGGCCAGTATAACTGGCGAAAAGAGGGAGCAAATTTGAAGCAACAGCGAGGAGTGCCAGCCAATTGGTCCAATAAAATACGATAAATGCAAATGTAAAGCACGTACATTGTACCATAGAACAAATATTGAACACAGAAAAACCCCCCTCTAACTTAGAGAGACACATATTATTTCTATTCACGAGCTCTTTTTTGGCAGACTTCAGGATTGACTATGGCATAGCCATGAATGAAGAGGTATACCAGAGGCCCGATAAGGCCAAGGCATTGGCGACAAGGGCTTTTCCCTGGAAGGAAAGGCAGCGAGCTTGCCAACAGGGCAATACATTTTCTACAGACTTCAGGTGCTTAGCCCAATTGGCATCACAAAGGTCTCGTACACCAATAACGGTCCCAAGGCAAGGTAACTGTGTGGATGACCACAACAAAGGGACAGGCGGATCAGTTCGATCCTGCCAAGGTCCAAGGAAAAGACCTTTGGATTTGGCCTGATTCAAACGAGCTCCTGAGGCAAGCTCATAATCGCGATACACCTCAAACGCCGCATGGATAGCATCGTCAGTCGTCAAGGAAAGGGTAGTATCATCAGCATACTGAGAAATAACAGCACAAGAACCAGGAGGAGCCAGAGGAAGGGGAACACCAATAATACGAGGGTGAGCCCGGATTTTACAAGTAAGTACTTCAGCAGACAGGACATATAAAAGAGGAGAGAGAGAGGACACCATTGGCGAACTCCTCGAGAAAGAGAAAAAATTTTAGTGGTAAACCCATTAACAAGGACAGCAGACTCAACTTCAGTGTAAAATGTCCGGATCCATGTAACAAAGGAAGGGCCAAGGCCCATAGCTTCTAGAGTAGCAATGAGGAAGGGCCAGTTGACACGATCAAATGCCTTCTCCTGGTCCAGAGAGATAAGCGCAGTTGAAAGATGATTCTCCGACACATATAAACACAAATCACAGAGGAGCGTCACATTCTCCCCAATGTATCGACCAGGGGGGACAGAACACGTTTGGTCGGGAGAAACAACATGCTGCATAACACGAAGGAGACGACCAGTGATAGCACGAGAGGTAATTTTATAATCAACATTTAATAATGTGATTGGCCTCCAATTCTTTCGCAAACGGCAGTCAATCTTTTTGGGCACCAGAGTAATGACTCCTCGGCGTTGCGATGGTGAGAGCAACCCCGAGGCAGCCGAGTAATTTAGACAGGACACAAGATCTGACCCAAGGAGGTCCCAAAAAGCGAGATAAAACTCCATGGGGAGACCGTCAAAACCAGGCGTCTTACATTTTGCCATGCCTTTCAGAGCAACCCAACACTCTTCGCTACGGACCTTCACAGAGATCGCCAGCATCACTGGGCAAGGTGGATTGTAAATTGCGAAGCATGTCTTCCTCTATGGACTCATCAGTATTAGCAGCAGTAAAAAGGGTTTTATAGAAAGAGTGCCAAGCAGTAAGAATGTTATTAGTGGAGGAGACATAGTACTTGTCTTCTAACTGGACTGAAGTAATCAGTTTATCGGCAGCAGTTTTTCGAAGTTTTTCGTTTTTCATACTGAATGCAAGCAAAGGTAAGACAGTCATATTTTGACACAATTATACACCTTTATATGAATGAAACATTAAGTCTGTTAAAAGAAAATGACTTTTTATGTTTCATCACCAGTCGTGTATGGTTTTATGCCGAATTATGACATAGCAAACATGCCTTATTACTATTATGCATCAATTAGAAAAATAGAAAAGCTCACAATAAAATAAGATTTGGACTTGTTTTGAGTTCATTGTCAATGTCAGACACTATAACAAGTTGTAATGCTGTTCCAGTGATACACAATATAAGATTCAAGTGTGGACAATTCAACTTAAATTGGTAACCAAGCCTTCCGAAACAGGAAATTCAACAATTAATAGCAATTCACCACAGTAAACACAAGGTAAGGTAAGATATTTTTTTAATTGACAGAGTTGTCTTTGTTTATTTAGGAAACTACATGATGAAGAAGCCTTAAAAATGTCTGGTATAATCAGCAGAGATTGAGCTCAGTAAAGTCCAATAGTTAATTATCAAAATGTAGTATGTAAAACAAGTCAGAATGTTGACAATAATTTAAAAATAAATACCTGCATTATGACTGCTTTGCAGTAATGTAATAAATATGTATCAATATATATATATTAAAAAAAAAAAACATTTGTAAGGAAATGATGTCTACAGTCTATAACAGTTTGTTGAACAGTATGAACAGTACATTGTTTCGCTTGGGCCATTTATATTTACACATGTGGCAAGGAAAACATATTTACTTCCAATATTCAATCTTTATATGCCATGAAGTAAAACAGCTATTCTCCCTAGAAATGCATAGGTATGCTTCACAACCATTGCACTTAAATGTGATCAGCTTGCATAGGATCTGCTGCTTTGGGACTCCGGGTTTGCATGCCATGAATCGGCGGCTTTTCTCCCTACATACCTCACATGTATGGTCAGTGCCAGTCCCCTTCACAGGTAGGTGCACACCAACATTCTGGAGTCTGGCTGGATCTTCAAAAGACCTCTTCCGACCTGGCCTACCTCTCTCTGTTCTCCATTGCCCAACAAGTTGAATGATAAGGTCTTCCCTGAATGCAGCAAAGTCTCTCTTCCTTTTGCCAGGAATACAGTGCTCAACAAAAAAACCTTCGATAATATATGCATTATATGATGCTAGCTCAAGGAGCTTTACAATCAGACGCATATACCATCGCATTTGCTTGTGGTTTTTTTGAATGCAGGTGAGCTAGTCATTGCTGTCCACAGCACCCATGTTCTTGTTGTAATCTTCAACGACGGCATGTGAAAGAACTTCAATCACTTCATATCCACCTCGCTTGTTACGCTCAACAGTTGAGGACTGTATGGTAGACAAGAAATGAACCAGCTTTGTATTTTTCCATGCAAGTGCTACTATTCCATTACAACTCCTTATCTCAGTAGCACCTCTAGCCAACCTAGATCATTTCAGTGCTTTCAGCTCATCAGGATACCATTTTCTGTTTGAACGTATGGTTCCACAAACATAAATCTCTTTTATACCAGTTGTCCAGGTAGAGGTGATGCCCCTTTCTTTCCATGCCATTGATGAGCTGCAATACCACTTGACCGGATTTCCCAATTGCTGCAGAAACTGGCTGGGCTTGCTCATCACGCTCTTTGCCAAGGTAGACTTCAAATTTGTGCAAATAGGAAGTCTCACAATCACAGAGCGCCCCATGTCACAGGTTTAGATGTCATCCTCTGCTTGATTGCCAACCTTCCTTTGTAGGGCACCATGCATTAATCAATGGCAATTGCCTTGCCTAAATGAAAGTTATCCTTAAAGCTATCCTGCATTGTTTTGACAAAAGGTCGTACTTTGGCTAACTTATCAACGGGATTTAACTCATCAGGATCACCAAAAAAAATATAGGAATTGAGCTGTTGAAATCGGTTAAGAGTGAAAACACTGCTGAATCCAGGCACCAAAAATAGCCATTTCTGCTCATTTTTCCTAAAATAATACTCATATCGCGGTAGGCTAACATCTTTATTCATAGCTAGAAGTATTGCAAAGTATGCTTTGATTTCTGCTATATCAGTTATTGGAGTAAAGTTCACAATCCCTTTAATGTTTACGCACCGATTGGTCCAGAGTCGTATTTTTTCAAGCAACTCGTTGGTGAAAAAGAGCTGAAACAAATCAATAGCCTTGACTTCCCTGGTTTTTTGTTGATAGCTGGCCCAGATTGTGCTCTATTGAAAGCCGGTCGAGGATGTACTTCATAAAATGCTCGAGTTAAACTGCCATCTTCGTCTTTCAGGAACTTAATATATTCGGGAATATCATAAACAAACCCTTCAAAGTCATCGTTTTCCTCGTCCGATTCTTGAAATAAGTCTAAAATATCCTCATCGGACGAATAGTCATTTTATTAACAGTTAGAAGCTACCAGAAAAAAATGGCCCGCATGAAAACGACAACAAACTTTAGCGCCAAAAATCTTCGCTTCATGTCTGAAAACAAGGTGGCCGAAATCACATGGTTTGGGTGTTCATTCATTAAGCAATTGAATCATTGTGATTGCCCCCCTTTAGGGTCTATTGTCAGCTAGTTTGCAGAGTCCAAATAAAATTTACGGAAAACCGGGTTAGTTCGTTTCAGGAGGGAAAATTCGCATCCCGGAAAACCGGGTTAGTTTTGTGAAAGGGTTAATAAAACACTTTGAATTAACTAAGATAAATAAAGACATTAAAGAAATTATTGTCAAATAAATTGTTTTTAAATGTAGCTTACTATTAATAAAACACTTTAAATTAACTAAGGTAAATAAAGACATTAAATAAATTATTGTTAAATATGTAAAATTATTAATTATTAACTTACTTAAAATTAAAGACTTAAAATTAATTAAACGCAAATAAATTATTGTTAAATTTATTAATTATTAACTGACTTATAATTAAAGACTGTAAATTAATTAAACTAAATAAAGACATTTGCTGTACAACACCAACGGCAGGAGGCGGGTGAACAGAGGACCAGTAAAGGCAGACAAGATTGTTCGAAGAGAAAGATCCATCTCCTCTCCACCAGAATCCTCCATAAGAACGTTAAAGGAATTAGCGTGGAAATGTTGCGAGAGATCCGGAGTGACGACAACAGAGAATGCAGGAGGTCGAAGAGGAAGACCACTAGTGGGCAGGTCAGGAAAATCTTGCCCAGGCAGGATCACAAGACTCTTACGACGACTAGGATTCTTTGTAACAGTAGGGGAATACTTGCTCTTAGTAGAGGGGCTTTTTGGGTTTGGTACCCCCTTGACCAGTAGCAGTAGCAACAACAGTAGAAGTAGCAGTAGCAACACCAGTAGTAGTAACAGCAGGCAAAGGAGGACCGAAAAGCACAGGAAGAACGGCAGGCACAGGAAGATTGGCATCAGCAGCAGCAGGCACAGGAGCTGGAGGAGCACCGCCAACCGCCTGTCCATGATCACCACGAGGAGCACGAAAAGGTTGAGCAGCAACCCGGACAGGGGCCTTATCTAAAGCCCAAGGATTGGTACAGTCACTAACTGCATGGTCAGGGGACGAGCAGCTAACACACAAATTATTAATAGGAAAAGGGCACACATTAATAACCGTTAACGTGATCCCATCGATTACAGTAGTGGCAACATTTACGCTGATTACGATAACGAATATACACAAAATAAACCCCATACGAATTGAAGAGGGGATGTCACGCGTAACGGTCATTTTCACTGTACGGACCCCCGTGAGAATGCCGTGTTCATCTTCATTTTCTTTGATTTCAATAACATGGTAAATCAGTAAAGCAGTTAAGAACAACGGCCGCGGGGACCTCCACAGGAAGATTTTTGACTTCCACAACAACAAATTGGGGGTCTACCGCATAGACCTCCACATACAACCCATGAAAATAAAAATAATTATAATAATTAATAATAATAATTTAATAATTTATATTGCGTAAATTACATGAATATGATCAAATACGCAGTACAATGCATTAAAAAAGTATATAGTAATAAATAACTAATTAATTAATAATCAAATATAATACAGAATTTACAATAATTACAACTTAGATGATTAATATCCTAAAATAATAAAAGAGCCAAAATATATTTATTAAACCTCGTGACTAGCCATAAGCTTGTCTAAAAAGATATGTCTTAAGATGGGATCTAAATGTCTCTATAGACTGGATCTTACGCAGTGCTTTTGGTAAATTATTCCATAGTTTTGGAGCAGCAAACACGAAGGCCCGAATCACCTAAAGTCAGCTTAGATCGAACAGAAGGAACATTTAGAATATAGGTATTAGAATATCTAAGGATATAGGTAGAAGACTTAATGCTTAAAAGATTACTTAAATACAATGGAGCAAAACCATGAATTGCATTAAATGTTATTACAATTATTTTAAAATTGATTCTATATCTTATAGGTAGCCAATCAATGTAAATCGCGCAATAATGGAGTTATGTGACACAATTTCGGTGCGAGGCAAATCAATCTTGCAGCGGCATTAAGCACACGTTGTAGCTTATTTAGTTGACAATCTGGGAGACCAAATAATAGGCTATTACAATAATCTATTCTACTGGAAATAAAAGCATGTACTAAAATTTGGGTGGTCTCCAACGACAAATACTTGCGAATGCGCCGAATATTATGAATATTAAACCAGGATCCGAGGTTCCAGATAACAGACGCAGGGTGGATCTCAGATGACCCAACCACAATGTGACTAATGTCAACTTTAGCTAATTGCTGCTTAGTACCTATGACTAAGAGTTCATTTTTTTTAAAAGTTTATCATAAGTCGGTCCTCAATCATCCACTTCCGGATGGCCTTGATACAGTTGGACATCAATAGAACAGCCTGTTCTGCTCCACTTTCCTCAAAAAGCTTGCGCATATAAACTGTGAACAAAAGCGGACCAAGAGTGGTACTTTACCACAGGAAACCCAAGAGTATGGCTAACTGGCAGAACTTTGCCTTAGTCATAATCCCGCGTCAGGTAAGTTTTTGTGTGTGTTTATACCCACGCACATAAAGGGATTTCTGTGGTGTCATAACTGCAGGTTACACCAGTACACCAAACTCGCCGAAGGGATCGAATGATTGAGTATTTTGGTACGAAATTCCCAAATCGTGTTTGTCATATTAGTGTGAATGCATAGAGTAATCACTTCTTTATATTGTCATGTGGTTATTTAAAAAACAAAATTAAAATCAAAGGTTCTGGAATTTTCCGATTTTTTCTGAAAGTCTCCGAACTGTCATCACAGACACCATCTGCTACGTAGCTCAGGTAGTCAATGTTACTGCATACAAGGAAACTGATTCTGGAATATGGCTTCCCGAGTTCTTCTTTGTATTTCGCCAAGGTAAACTCGAGATCTTTCTGCCACGAGAATTCGTTCAGGACTTCTGTCTTATCAGGATACAAGAGTTTATAGCCAAGAGCTCTGTCGCTCTTGACCAAGGTTGCATTGAATCGGTTCTGCTTCGCAACTGCTTTTTCTTTTAGAACGTCAGCAGTTGCATCCAAAGCAGCCTTCAATGGCAAACTGCTCCCTCTTTTTGTAGTCAACTCCCCATCTTTTCAGGCCATGACTCCGATTTGTATGGTAACTTCCTCTGCCTCGCTACTTGCCACACTTCCTTTTGCCTACTTGCCTGTGACCTTCTTACCCGGTACCTTCTTGCCCTTCGAACCTGAACGCTCCTCCCCCTTTCGCTTTCAAAACTTTTCGTACGACAATTTTGGCTCATCCGCTTTCAAATTAAACTCTCTTCCACAGGAGTAGAAGAACTTGGCGGTTTCAAGCACTTTCGTACCACACAACTGACAAAACATCTTGAAATAAAATAAACAAACAGCAACTACGGATTACACGCACCAGAGAGCCGCCATCTTGGAATGTCGTTTACCAGTGCCAGTCCTTCCCGACCCCTGCGCGCGCAGGAGTTCTTTCTTTTTGTTTGCAGCAACTTTTATTTATTTGCAGCAACTTTTGTTTTTACTTTCTAAGCAACTTTTATTTATTTGCGGCAACTTTTATATATTTGCGGCAACTTTTATATATTTGCGGCAACTTTTATATATTTGCGGCAACTTTTATATATTTGCGGCAACTTTTATATATTTGCGGCAACTTTAATATATTTGCGGCGACTTTTATATATTTGCGGCGACTTTTATATATTTGCGGCAACTTTTATATATTTGCGGCTGTCCCCTATGGGCCATCGTACTTATCGCCCTTTCTACAGCCTTCACACTTTGACTTCCTGACTTTCCTACAGACTCTTAGTATTTCTTCAAGTGGTCTTCTTGTGCATCACAATGCTTTATAAGAAAACGAACAGTTGCCCTAAAATCCCTGCCATACCTTCGCAAACTCTCACTAATGAGAATTATTTCCAACGGAGAACTTCGTATTCTACGTTCTTTTGCTACAGCATCTGCACCCTTGCTCTTGTTCGCTGGCAAAGCTTGTCTGTCCTTGAACACGAATTCCGTCTAACTGTTTGTCCTATTAGCGGTATTTCTACACGCTTACTTAGGGCTGCCCTCAGAAAAATTGTTTTCCTTCTCCATGACACCAGATTTATAGTAATTGTATTATAAATACTTATGAACAATATTATTATGAAAAGTAACTATTCAAGGCTAGAAACGTGCGAAAAGATGAGATATGGACATGAAACCTTTATCTGTATTATCCTCACTACTATTTAATTGTACAATATTGCTAGCACTAGTTCTTGGTACAACAATCTGAGCTCTCTCAGTCACTGACTCTGTTCCAGTCACTATAACCTTTGCACCTTGTACTTTCGTTTTGTCTTTACTGTATCTATTTCTTAAGTTTTTGAATGCAGTTTCTGCTTCTTTATCTAAAACAAATCAAGTTGTGGATGAGTCAGTATTGTTTAAATACAGTACAAGAACTTTTTATTATTTTCAGTTGTTTCTCCATTGGTTCCTCTTCATTTAATAATTTCAAAATCTCCTCAGAACCATTCCGATTTATAAAACTTATAAACAAGTTATGTAAATTAAGCTTGATTTTGATTTAGGAAAATGGCTAGCCTTAAAAAATAAGCAAGCTTATATAATTTAATAGTCAATACACTAAACTAACCCGATTGAAATCCCAGCTTATTTGCGACATCTTGCCAAGCCAACTTATTTTTAGCTCCTTGAAGTACTTGGATGATTTATCATATATAATTGAGTAAACACGAACTGTTTCTGAGAGCAATTCTTTCAAACTCATGATCATATTATTACAGTCCGCCATTTTGTTTGACTCAAAAAATGAGGGAGGACTGTGGGAAAGTGTAACATGATTGGCTAATCAACTAGTTATTGTGCTTTTCCTTATTTTATGTACGTCCTCACTAGGAAAAACAACTGCATAATCCTACGAATAATGGAACGTCTTTATATTCTTGTGATTATGCTTATGTCGAGGCTGTTCTCAGTAGCGCAAAAGGGTATGCTTATGTCGCTAGTGAGGACCAGGCTTAAAATAGCCCGTATTTTTTGACGCCGGGGGCAAGATTCGTCCACACTGCTTGATGCGATTGAGAAATATTCCCCGGAGAAAAAGGCTTTTGGGTTCCGGAAGTGCAACTGGCTGGCAGATGCAAAAACTGAGCCTGAGGCTACCAGCTCTGGAGCTGGGATTGGTCCGGCCCAATCAGTGGGATTTCTCTTCCAGTCATAGCGATGTCAAGCCTCCTTTCGAAGTCCACATCTGAGGTCTACGAGGAAGAGGAGAGGTGTTGAAAGGGTGGCTTAAAAGGAATATTTCCAACTAGTCCCGACCAGGGACCTGTCTGAAGACAGATGTCAGGTGTGGATTAGAATACCTGTCCTGAACCGACCAGTCGATAGGTGGGAGGGACCCTGTTGGACTCGTATAGTAACTATAGTAACAAGAGTAACAAACAGGGTTTATTCGATGTTCATAGGAAAGTGTATAAAGATTCATTAAACCGCCGCCCGGTTGGTTCAGTTGGTTGAGCATCGGTCTGTTGTGCAGGAGGTTTGTGGTTCAAATCCTGGCCGCACCAACACTCAGGGTCTTAAAATAACTGAGTAGAAAGTGCTGCCTTTGTGATAAAATCTGCAAATGGTAAGACTTTCACGTACTCTCTGATAAGGATGTTAAATCGTAGTCTTGTCTCCCAAACCTTGATTAAACTGTATAAGAGGGACATTAAATAACCTGTTGAACTATTCGTATAAGAGTAGGGGCTGTTTCTCGATTCAACAGCCTATTCCAATTGGAGGAATAACATACTAATGTACTAATTCCTCATGATTGTAAGCTGCTCGGCTGTAAACGAGTCATAATATGCAGCCCGAAAAAGTCCTCAACTTGTTGTAAAACGCATTGAGACATTTGTGAAATGAGCTATATAAGAACCTCTCATTATTTATTATGAAAACTGGAATGAGATCTGCCGAGCAAAAACAAAGTGGCGAGACTCCGGCACACCTAATTCGGCGCCATGCGGCAAAAGCGAGCAATGTGCCCTCTCTTTTTGTAACGAAGGCAAACCACTGCTGCCTGCGAGGAAGTGCATAGTTTTGGCTTGCGCGCAACGACTTCTGTATTTCTTTTGCCACCTCAACATCTTCGTCTCCGATATGTTTGACAAGAAGAGGCTGGAGCTGCGTAGGTACCACGTTTTAGCGCTTGGCTTTCAGGTCCATCTCTCACGATGGACATAAGTTGCTCCAGTTCAGGAATAACTGCGTAGGGGTCGAACATGGACTGGGGCTAGGCGATCTCTCTCTGAATTTGGTCCAGTGCAGTGTGGACCGACCTGATGGCCGTCAATCTCCTCAGTTCCACCAACTCTCCTCTTAGGGATTCCAGCGTGACTGTTTGTTGTGGTGGCGCCTAACCAAACAATGAAAGAAACGGAAACAAGGACAAGCGGAGTTTAGAGATCTGGAATGACGAGCGGTACAGGATCGCCGTCCCCGTCGACAATTCGTTCCAGGGAATGAGACACACTCATAAGCGGAGGGACGATACCAGCCCGACATTTGTGTCTTGCAGACAAACAATGTCAGAACGCGTCCCTCATCGAAAGCTGAGGATCCCACATGTTAACACTCACTTACCGATCCAGGTTCCGTGAAACGTGCGAAAACCTCCCCACCCTGATCCATAGGAACTTGGAGAAAGAGTGAATCCGATGCTGGCTCTACCTGTGGGGGTTAGGCCAGAGCTGGGTCCGTCACCCGGAAACAAAAGCAGTGCAGATGCTGTGGTGGCCTGCAGGAACTCCCACATCAAAGATGCAGTGTTAGTGCTAGGCTCCTCAGAAGACGAGATTGTGGTGACCTGCATTGGCTTCCCTGCAATGCAGCAGGGTTAATGACCTGCTCATGCTAGCAAGATAGAAAGAGGTGGGGCAACAACTACATCGACTTCAGCAACGATTAGACTTTACACATGGTTCGTACAACCTTGAAAAATCCTTGAATATTGAAAAGAAGTCCTTGAAAATACAGAAGTCCTTAAATTATATTCATTCTATATAAATATGTATAACATATGACATTTTAAATATATATAATTATATATAACAGTTTTATATTAACTTATTTTTCGTATTTGCGACTCATTTTTAGGAATAAAATCCAATATGGCGTCTGTTGGCCTCGTTTTGGTGTTGAACAATATGCTGGGGGGCCCATCATGTGCTCTGTTACAAAGGCTTCGAAAAATACAGTGGTATTTTTAGGGTTGAAGCTGGAAGCACTAAAAGATTGTTGACTTCACTTGTTATTTACATGTTAGATACACACTTAAATAGGTAGTAAACTACTATAAAGTTACCTTTGAAAAATAGACTTTTGTCCTTGAAAAGTCGTTGGATTTTATCTTGCCAAAGTTGTGCCTGAAAAGGCACCACCGGGGTGGAGTTGAGGCCAGGCACTCTGCAAATTTCAGGAGTTAGATCAGGGACCCGCAACGACGTCGCCACCTGCAGCGCGAAATCGAGGATAGGCCCCAAGCGAAATTCATATGGTGCAATGACCTGCACTGGCTCTAACTCCCTTGGTGTAGAGTCGGGGTAAGGCTCATCACAAGACAGACCTGTTTGCATAGGGGAAACCTGATCACATCGGGGAAACCTGATCTCGCTCCCCCACCAGTGATTCTGAATCGTGATCAGAGTTACCCGACAAGTGAAGACAAGTTGGGGGACACAGGACTTGTGATTAGCTCCTGCTCTAGACGACACATTGGAGTGATGACAATCCTTCGCAAAGTGCCCCTCCTCCCCACACCGATGGCATTGGCGACCTTAAGGTATGATGACGGGAATCTGGAACAGCGACAGCACTAAGAGCGGAGGACTGGTGAGAGACACCCGTCTTACACGCGAACTTTAAAACTTAAGACACTAAATGAAGACTACAACTACGCCGGTGGAGTAAGGCAAAAAGCGATGAGTTATTTTAAATAAGCTAGAAGTGCTATTATATTAACCTGTGATGATGGTCGACGAAGAGTTTCCACTGCTTTATGATGCACAGTTATCAAAAAAACTCAGAATTTTCACTCTTACGTCCTTTGAAAGATTGTTATAGCAATCTCTAACTGCGCGTTTGTCAACTTTAAAGTTTTAAATCGTTGAGATTCTCGCCAATATTATCCCATTTTACTCTTCTCGCCACTGTTCCTTTCTTTGTGCCCATAACCGGTTATACAGGTATACATAATGAAACATTTACTGTTGGTCATTATTCTTTTGAAGAACTTTTGATTTGGGTCTTGAGTGTGATTATAGAGTATGTACGCTCTTGGAGATTCGGTCCAATCTTGGACTGTGTTAAAGGTTGCATGATATCGCGGTCCATTTTGATTTGCTCGATTGCCTGATAATCAGGAGGTCGAAGCATGGCGTGGAGTTTGGGCATGTAGGTCAAGACATGATATTTGAAGTATGCATTTCTCTGAAGAGTATTGAGGAAGCTTTCCATTGAGCAAAGGCGAGAATAAGTGAACTTGGACTTGAATGAACGAATGAATTATTTGATGGTAACTGCTCGTGGTCAGGATGTTGGAGTTCGCACAGGTTATTATGCATGACGTTAATTAAAATATATTGCAAAGAAAATTGACAAATAAACTTGGATCTGTACCTTAGGCCAACAAGAGTATTACCAAAACCGTATAGGGTTGGATCCTTTTTACTGGTGCTGTAGGTGCGTAGCCATTGTAGAAAGGTTAAATTAAGAGATACAGTAAAGTACGTTGCCTGTACCTCATTGCAGTCTCGTCTCCTTCAGCTGTTTCAGAGGTTGGAATACTTTTTTGTCCTACTGCAAGACCATACCATTTTAAAATTAGACACATACACATTTCCGGTTCACAGGCCTGTAACAAAATTAAATAGCGGAAACCAGCTTGAAAACCGGAAAGGTTAAGAGGATAAGTCCTGCATTATCGAAAGCATCTGACCATTTTGATACGTAGGACGCTTATTCAAGTAACATGCCATGGCCTGCGGCTCGTGTTTGCACTGACCTGCTCTCGAATTCTCCCAACCACATCTCGGTTTGCATTAGCCTGTGCAAACACAGTAAATGTGTTTTATTTGTTAATTAATGTATCTACGTATCCTCGTAAATTTAAAGCAAATGCAGCGGCGTTGTGCTGCATTTGTAGTTCGTTGTTTATTTTAATTTAATTTTATTAGCTTCGCCAAATAACTAATTATGTACAAAAAAAATAACGACAACAATGTAAGACAGGGTAACCGCAACAGCAGTGGTAGGCCAATTACTGCGGGCCTGTACTCTCACTAATAAAACATATACCGAAACTATAAAAGCAGTAGCAGCAGGTTAAGGGCAGTGTAAGACTACGCGAGGTATTGCACTTCATACAAACAGTCTTAAAGGTTTTAGGGTTTTCAGGGTCGTAAATAGCTTGCAATGATTTGAAGTAGTAATTGAACATTACTGCTTTGAATGAGCTTAACTTTACCATATTAAGGTTCAGTTCTTCAGCGAGAGTGTTCCAGATTCTAATCGTCTCACAGTAAACAAACGTTGGTAAGTTAAATATTTACACTTCGGTGATACGTACTTAATGATATTAGAGCTACTGCTAGACCTGGTTTGTCTGGTAGGACAGTAGATGCGAGGTAAGATGGACTGATTAACTGTTACCAGGCCATTAACTACTTTGAAGAAAAATACCACATCTAAGACATCGTGAAGTAACAAATTGGTAAAATATTAAGTGACTAACCTAGAGGAGTAGCTGACAGAACATTGAAATGGTAGCTTAAGTATGTATTTAGCTGCGCGCCTTTGCGTTCTTTCCAGTCGAGAAATAAGCTCTACGGTCTGTGCGGACAAAATCTGAGTTGCGTATGCTAAATGAGAGCGCACCAACGAGAGATTTCCTTACCGCGATACTTCGAATGCATCGCGTATTTCGCCTAGTATAACCTAGAAGTTTATTAGCGGGAGCATTTTGATCTAAGACTTGTTTTGTCCATGTAAGGTCTGAGGAAACCCAGACACCTAAGTCCCTTTCACATCTTGTTGACTTTAGATTAGATTCCTTCATTTTGTATGTGGTGATCACTGGCTTGGTCTTTCGCGTGATGGACTGCGAGTGGCACTTGTTTTTGTTGAAGAGGAGACCAGAAGCTGTAGACCACGACTCTAGATTGGACAAGTCCTTTTGGAGTAAATCTGCGTCAGCAGCTGATTTGATTTCCTTGAATATCTTGGTGTCGTCAGCGAACATTGATACTCTACTTGACTTTATGGCATCCGGGAGGTCGTTTAAATATAATAGAAATAACGCAGGACAAAGGATCGAGCCTGAGGCGCACCGGAAGTGAGAGGTAGCACCAAGTAAGTGACCCATTGTCGTCGATCCGTCAGGTAGGAATTAAACCATTGGAGAAGTCGTCCTCCAAACCCGTACTCTATAACTTCTGGTGGAACTTTGACAAAGGCTGAAACCTCGTAGTGGGTAGCGCTGTGATCCGTAAAAACTGCCGTTTGGTCTGGCGGTAGGATCTCCGTCACACTAACCAACTCTGGGACACTGGTGATTACGAGGTCAAAAGTGTTCTTGCCACGAGTAGGAACAGTTATAAGCTGTGTCAAGAAGTGATCATCGAGGAGTTCGATGAAAGTCAGTTCCTGGGCTCCAGTTGTGTTGCCTATCGAGTTCCATGGAATGGTAGGGGAGGTTTAAATCACCTGACAAGATCACGTTCTTATATTTATCACTGGTGTAGTTTAGAAAGTTTTTGAATTCATCCATCCAGCTTTGATCAGCATCGGGAGGTTGATAGTAGGAAACGAAGAGAAGTGTCTGGTTGGAGTCTGTTTTCAGTTCAGCTGAAACTATCTCTAAATGCTGCAACGTCATCTGACACAACTTTGAAATTGTTCACTGATTTAAAGGAGCATGTTTTGATAGCTACGAAGACGCCACCACCGCTATGGCTGTGTCTATGTTTTATGTCGATGGTATAGCCAGGGTGCAATAATTCTTGATCACTGAAATCACTATTGAGCCACGTCTCATTTACGCAGACGAAGTCGAAGGTTTCAGAATATACGAGGTCTTGGAAGCGCTGTAGATTACACACAGCTGTGTCATCTCTGTGGGTGCTCTTTAAACGTCTTTCATTGATTGTAATACATTTGATTGGCATCCTAAGGCGATTAGCAGATAAGTTTGGCGGTTGTGAAGATGTCCTGGGTTCAATTGAACATCATTTGACAGACAGATCAACATCAGTGCCAAGAATGAACGATACATCAAAATTAAGCCAGCACGTGCTCTAAATGGTGGTGTAATAAGTGATGACGGTGTTCTTATTGTGCAGCGATACGGAGAGACTTGCTGGATCTTAGCTAGCTCTTCCGCTGGGTAGATGAAAGTTCCAAAGTACAAACCAATTGCAGGATGCATTAGTACAGAGGAAATTTCTTGCGTGTTGTAGAGTCCCCGCAGAATTAACCACACTAACAGTATAATGGACAGCTCACGAAACAGAGCCATTCTTTTGCGTGTCGTGGTATGATCTTGCCCAACAGTTAGCTCGCGCGATTTGCACGAGCGTGGGACAGCTTTTTAACGTTGAAATTCTGTTGACTTTGACTTGATGAAAGGTTTTAGTTTGAGCAAATTTGAAATTGACTTACAGCGAAAGTAAACCAACAACTGAAAATGGCAGTGCTTTAAAAAAAAAAAAATATATATATATATACGAATATTGAAATAAGTGTAGATAGATGAAGGATGATAGTTTCCTTCTGAAAGAGAAAGAGAGCGAGAAAAGGAAAGGAAAACAGTTGCTAGAAGAGCCACAAACTTGTTAAAGAAATGTGAATTTTAACTGTGAACATTGATTGCACGGAGATTCGATCCAACAGTGGGATGCGGTTCTGGGCACTTGTCTTTCGCTATTCAATGAGAAAACTATTTTTAATCCTGTAAACTTCTGCGTTGGTGTGCGCGCTCTTGAGGTGGTGGGGCGGCTGTCTTCTCGCTAAATTGTTCAACGTTTTAACACCTTTTTTGCTGTATCATTGATTCCTTTACATCAAGTTCTGCTTATTAAGGTTAGTTTTACCTCTTGGTGATCTTATTTCTTGCTTTTACCTTTGTGTTTACTATTTTACCGTATCTACATACTCGACCCACTGGTCAAGCCATTTTATCTGGCTACTTCGTTAGTCATTAAGTAGCTAATACCTTCTCATTAACTTACTGTTCTTCCCAATATCCCACTCTGATGCATCTTTACTCAATCACTACACTTTTCTGTTCCCGTTTCTTTAATTATTCTGCCAACATCTCTGCTTGCTCTAGATTGCCTTTCAGTACTTCTGCCCTGAACCTGGCAATGTCACATTTAGACGTATCTCATAACCAGCCAAGAAGATGCACATGCAGTGTTCCTCTGCCAAATCTATGAAAATAGGTCTTGACAATTTGTTTCATGCAGTGTATGTTCCAGTGTATGGGCAAAATGGAACGTTTCAATACTGGGAAGTTGAGTTGGTAATAGATGTAGTTGAGAATGTATCTGTTCTAATTGGGATGCCATGGAAAAAGTTTATTCATACTGTGAAAACGTTATAAATATATATATCGTATAACCCATCTGCTTGATAAGTTCAAACCATATTATATCTTGGAAAACTTTGAAGGTGTTAGGAAGTTCTAGTTTATTTAGAAAGTATAGGGAGTGTTCTAGAAAGTTCTAGAAAGTTCTAGAAAGTTCTAGAAAGGCAACAAGTCTAAGTTTTACCGAATATTCTAGAAGAGTTAAAAATAAACATTATGTAAGTTTAGAAAAGTCTAGAATGTTCTGGAAATTCTGTAAAAACACATATAAGGAACTCTCGCCAGTTCAAATAAAACCTTACAAGTTTCAAAGACCTTGGTGTTACCATCACCAGTAACTTATCCTGGGGTGATGATGTTGACATCACCGTAAACAAAGCCAACAACGTCTTAGGGACTATCTTACGAACTGTTGACACTGCCAATGTTACAGTCTTCTCGATGCTATATATATCATTCGTAAGGCCAATTCTCGAATATGCATCACCCGTTTGGTGTCGATATCTAGTGAAGGACATCACCGCATTAGAAAAAGTACAAAGGGCCTCAAGGCTAGCACTTCGACAAGCAAGAGGGGAAATGCCATACGAAGAACGATGTAAGACATTGAAGTGACCTACACTCTCGGTCCGCAAACTAGTCCAATGTTGTAATATAGTTTTTAACTCGTGGATGCGCGCATGCGCAGGCGCATCACTACAGTATATACGACTGCTAGCATTGTTATATCTGGAAAATGATATCCATCAAACCATATGGGATGTAAAGAATTCTGAATTCATTAACGACTTGTTAACTTGGTAAACTTAATTCACCCTTAAAGGAGAACTCTACTATTTTAACGATCTATGTTTGTATACATGTTCACAGTATACTTAGCTTGTTTCCAAAGTTTCTTTGGCATATCTTGTAATACAGCCGAGAAATAATACTTTAAAGTGGCGATAAATCGCTGCTACGTACGCCGCCATCTTGGACAATCTTCTGAATCTGCAATATGTCAGCGGTTCTCTCTCGTGACGTCATTGCGCGGCTC
>JAUUIK010187232.1:0-10785 GCA_032270385.1 Urticina crassicornis | reverse complement strand
TCCTCTTGATCATTGTAATTTTTGTAAGGAATTCAGGCTTTTTTCACGGCAGGAACCTTACAAAACACGTCGAGAAAACACTTCCGTGTCTACTTAATTATAAAAATCGCATAAGTCTCCCGAAATTAAGTACTAAGCACAAAAAAAATCCAGCACAATCGACGATTTTTCTCGCACCCTGTCAGAGGCCCTGCTATATAGACTTTCTACTTATCTGGCTGCACATCAACTTACCTCAATGCGCTTATATCTTAAGTTAAATATACAATATTTATTAATTCTAATGTTTCTTTTCATTTTTCTTTTTATTCCCATTTTATTCATTCCCATTTTTTTCATTCCCATAGAAAATCCCAATAAACCAGAGTTGGCACTTAAACCTGTCTCTCCTCTTGTGTGCCTGGAGTATAACCCTAAAGACCCTCATATTCTTGTTGGTGGTTGCTACAATGGTCAACTTGGTAAGGAATAATGGAATCACATAGATATTAGATAAATCGATTATAAATTTATAAATTATGCAGGATAAAAATCCATTTTGAAATGTACTATTTTTTCCTTGGAATATCCCACCTTTTGTCTCTAGTGAGCCAATCAGAATCAAGCTTGTTATAGCCATTAGAAAAATACTCACTTCTCATTGGCTATGACATGAGATACTCATGAAAATTTAGTACATAATTTAAAAAAATAGGATTCTTGTAAATTCAAAGTTACGCTCATGTGTCATATCAAAGATTGTCAAATATTAGTTGAGTGTAATCAATATTCTGAAGTACTACCTATGCAGGTGGAGGCTATTAGTCTAGTATAGACAGGTATTCAATATCTATAAGCCGACATAATTTGACAGCTAGAAGTGCTATATTTCCAGGAAGACAAAACATAAAAAATAGATAAATCACTTTATTTATGTGTCTAGCTTATTTAGCTGGTCTCAAGAAGTTTCTATAATATTTGGAGACTTCTATGGATCAATATTGATTTGATTGATTTGATTTGATTGATAATGTAGCCATACATTAATCAGTGAATAGATAGAAAGTGGTCAAAAACGTGCTTTTGATTTATCACCACTATGTATATTTGGTTATTGAGGAAGTAAATGAGTGATGACATATCAACTTTGATGCATTTGACAGGATTCTGGGACACAAGGAAAGGTTCTCATCCAGTTGAGATGACAAAAATAGAAAAAAGTCACCGAGATCCTCTTTACAAGACATTATTCCTGCAGTCCAAGACAGGTACAGAGTGCTTCTCTACCAGTACAGATGGGCAGGTCCTGTGGTGGGACATCCGTAAACTTGGTGAACCAACAGAGTCGCTTGCGTTGGCACCTAACAAGAAAGATTCCAGGTGCCTGGGTGGGGTAGCTCTCGAATACGAACCTACAATGCCTACAAAATTCATGGTTGGAACAGAGCAGGGTTCAGTATTGTCATGTAATCGTAAGGCCAAGTCACCGTCAGAGAAGATTGTAGCTACTTATTCACAGCACTATGGCCCTGTATATGCTGTGCAGGTAAGAATAATTCTCCGAAACGGAAACAAGCAGGGGACTGGGAACTAGCGGTGACTGACCTGGCCATACTTTTTGGGTGGACAAAGACAAAAGCCAAGACAAACCTGCCAACAATATGTCCACCCAAACAGTATGTCCAGGCCCTGCGCTCCCTACTAGTTCCAAGTCCCCTGCTTGTTTCCGTTTCGGAGAAGTGCAAGATTACCCCCAACCCCTCCCAAAAGCGTTTTAGGATACTTACATACCTTGAGTGATAGCAATTCCTCCCACTTCTCTTTTTTAGATTTTAAAACTCTATTTTGATGGTAATGTTGCTTTGTGTTTTGTTTCTAGCGCAATCCATTTTTCCCAAAGAATTTCCTAACAATTGGAGATTGGACAGCCAGGGTATGTAAACATGAATTATACTATTCACTGTTCTATTTTTGATCTGATTGAGTAACTATTATTTTTGTATCAATGTTAGATTTGGTCAGAAGACTTAAGAGAATCATCAATCATGTGGACCAAGTAAGTATTAGGGATTATTAATGATAATATATTGGATATCTTGTGAGTTAGAACTTTAACCCTTTGACTACTGAACCGGCCAAAACCGGCCAGTACAAAATACGCGGATTTTCCTGAACCGGCCAAAAATTATTCTTGCCTTAAATTAGCTTCAGGAACACAGGCATATAAATGAGATTGGGCCCCAGTAGTCAAAGGGTTAAATTGGGAAGCATGGGTGGCGTAGTGATTCCTATGCCGTCATGTGAGTAGAGTTGTTTGTTGGTTCTCTCCCTTGCTTCAAGGATTTATCTCCAGGTTCTCCAACTTGATCTCTGGAGGCCTCATGAAAACCAGCCTATGGCCGACAGGGTTACCTTCAAAACAAATTTAGTCAAAGATTGACTGATGTTCTATCATTTGTCTACAGGCAACACTTGTCTTACATGACTGATGGATGTTGGAGTCCAGTTAGACCTGCTGTCTTCTTCACCACTAAGATGGACGGCACACTGGATGTATGGGACTATCTATTCAAGCAGAATGAACCTACACTCACCATACAGGTATTGTACTGTCAATTTTACAAGTACAAACACTAAACTACCCCTAGTACATGGACTTAACCACAGGGAGCCCACTTTAGATAAAAGTCAACTGAATAAAAATAGCATAACAACAAACTGACTTTTATGGAAATTATGTAGTTGGAGACCAAATGACCTGTAAACTATCTGAAGGGAATGAGGGAAGATGTATTTATATTAAAATACTTATATTGACCCTTTGTGATTTTCTTATATAATTTCAGTATGGTTCCTCGCTTTATAAGGTGATGATAAATTGTGATGATGATAAATATGCTTTGTTATTGTTGATGTATTAGGTGTGTGATGAGTCTCTTAACTCCATGCGAGTCCAGGATCAGGGTAGACTCGTCGCCTGTGGATCTCATTCTGGTACAGTCACTCTCTTGGAGCTGTCAGATGGACTTTGTACCATGCAAAGAAACGAGAAGTCTTCAGTCAATGCGGTATGTTGTTTCTCAAGTTTGGTCCCATGATATTTTAAAAGCCATCTTTCTTCACAGTATGATTGCATTTTGTAAAGTAGAACTATATAGGAACAAAGTCAAACGACGAATAGAGGGTTTTAACAGCGAGGCCATCTTGTAGGGCATAACAATGGATATTTTTCTCCTCTGGGAAATGAAATCTGGTCTCATGCAAAAAATATTTTGTTATTCCTCCCAACAATATGGTTGCAGTGAGAACCCTCTATCGAATGCGCACACCCGAAACAAAACCCGAATTTGATGTGAATTTAATTTGATTAATTAAAATGTGAATTGTAAACAAAGCAAAGCAAGTTCTCTAGTTCGCACTTTAAAAAGCAAGTGTGGTTTACCCGTAGATGATTGGTGCGCTACCTCAGTGCTTAGTGTGATTGATCAGTTATCACCACACGCACTTGTTTCAACCTTCTCTTACCTTGTAGCTTGAGTTTTAAAAACCCTTTAGCCTGCGTCATCTGATTTCTTTTTCTTTTGAATTTAGATGTTTGAACGTGAAACGAAAAGAGAGAAAATTCTTGAAACAAGACACAGAGAAATGCGTCTAAAAGAGCGTTCAAAGAGTTCACAAGACAAGTGAGTACGCCTCCTTGACTTGGGCGATTGTTTGGGGTTGGGGGGGGGGGGGGGTGTTTGGGTGTTTTTTTTTTATCAGTATAAAAATGTTTATCGACGATATTCGATTTTCTCAGGGATCACGAAGAAAAACACGAAGAGGAAGATGAAGAAGACATGATAGCCAAGGCAGAGAGAGACTTCTTTTCCATCGTGGAAACAGAGAAAAAAGCGCGAGACGAAGCAGAGGCGAAGAGAAATGCAGCTATAGCAGAAGTGAAACAAGCTATTGCACAGGACGGGGCAACACATGAGGAATATCACGAAAATGGCGTCGAACAAACTGAGGTATAGTACAGATTATGGTAATATTTGTAGTGTAAATGATAAATATACACACAGACAAATAAATACGCTAGAGCCATGAGGGAATACCTTGGTAGGTTGTGTAGCATTGCATGATGGGTAGTAGGAGAAATGATGCAGTTGAATGAATCACTTTATTTATACACGGTAGCTCCATCAACTTTAAAAAATTGCTTTCCATAGAAGCCGTGAAGTAAAATATTTAAAAATCATAGCTTAATTACAATGTATATAAATTATATTCTACATTCTATTTACGAACTTTACTTATCACACTTAAATAAACTATATTGAGAAATAAATTTAGAGTTTTCTTTTAAATTCATGATGCATGATGGGTAAAGCAATTCATCATCATCATCAACATTATAAAGCGAGGAACCATACGGAAATTATATAGGAAAATCCCAAAGCGTCAATATATCAACGATAACAATAAAGCATATTTATCATCATCATCATCACAATTCATCATTATCATCAACATTATAAAGCGAGGAACCATACGGAAATTATATAAGAAAATCACAATATAAGAATTTTAATATAATACTGAGGTGGATTGTGTTGCATTTTCTAAATAGGCTCATGGGTGATACTAATCTAAATATCTGTCAAAATTTTTGAATCTGATTGATTGATTGACATTGACTTTGTTCTGAAGGTCAATACAGCTATGCAGCAGGGCGGGATTCGTGTTGTATAGTATATTAACGGTTGTTAATATATGTAAATCGATACACTATCACCTCGGGTATTATTCAAAAAGGATACAATTTTTGTGATAAAATATTCATTCGTCCTATTCCCATTAGGGAGTTAGTCATTCATATCACCTGTTTATGTTGTTTTCCTAATAATGGCATTAACACAGCGTAGACTGTGTGTCCAAACAATCGTTATGATAATGACATATCTAGCTGATAATAAGTCACGTTTCATTCTTCACATCGAACCCTAAAGGTAAACAATTCATTACCATTTACGTAAGCACTAAAGCCATCGCCATAGCAACGCGTTGTTTATAATTGTTTCCCGAATCCGCAGCAACAGATGACTTGGAATAGATTTTAACGACTTTTTAAACAACAAACACTGCCTGTTAAGGTTCATTATGAGTAATCCCCTGACAAGTTCAATATTCGTCTTGTGTAAATTAAAGTTTTGCTGAAATTGTAATTATTAGGCTTGGATTCTGGTAATTACAGCACTTAGCGAAGAAAGGGCGGTCATCACTTAACATAACCCCATGATTTCCACTTTTTTTCTCTTATTTTTTAAACAAAAAAGATCAAGCCGAAATTGAAAACCGGTCTTATTTAGTCTATGTGTATGTAAAAAAGGAAACTAGTCGCTTCCCACCCCTCCCTCCCATGCGGCAAAAGCCTGTATACAAGCTATTTGTTGAGTGGTGAACTTATGAATGACTCATCTACTCGCGACTTTCCACAAACACGTCGCTCAAGGTTTGACTCTTTAACGTCCTTGTTTACGAAATATAAAAATATAATTCATCATTAAAGAGGGGAATCTCGCGTTCTGATTGGTTGACATTAGGTGAGAAATTAGAAGAATTAGAATTACTACCTCAAAGGAACTGATTGAAATGGAGAATTAATAAAAAAGTTTTGCACGACTTTGTCGCTGTATAACATTTAAAACACTTGTGAAATTATTAAGATTACTCGACTGTGTCTGTTTTATGAGCCTTGGATATGGAGCGAATATCGTATGAGTGAGAAACTTACGGCTCTGACGTACTGCACGTACACAGTACGGTGCGCTGTAACACTGAAATGGCTTCCTATTTTTTTCTTATTTAATCACAATGTATAGTTATGGGTACGGCAAAATATCCTACGGCTACAGCACGGTTAAGGACTTGTGGTTTTCTCCCACTCTTACAAAATTTACTTTATGTGAATTGTGTTAATTAAAAGGTTTTCCTAAAGGTAACAAACTAACCCCCTCCCCTACCCCCATAGTAAGATATAATAACTGTCAGTCGTATTTCTCAGTGATCTGTTTCTTTTTTGTCAGGCGTCAGAGGAGCAGCCAACAGACAAACCAGTTGAATAACGTTCATGTTACGAGTGTACATTCAGCTCCATGGCAGCATCAAGTCTAAGGGAGTTATTTTTCCTGTTTGTCGTCGCTGTTTGATTATGAAAAGCGCTTGCAAAAACGCGCCTACATACAGGGTATATTTTGAATAAGAAGCGAGTGACAAGTACTAACCAAGACTAATAAGGGTAACCTTGTGTAAATAGGTATATGCTAGATGTATGGTGTACATGTACTATTACAAATACGTGCTACAAGATGGTTTATTTATTCACAAAATAGCACTATCATTTCACCTTATGTACTCTACCATCCATTTCATTTTGTGTTTCTCTATTTCTTAACCCTTGTAGTAGATATCAAAGTTTTACAAATGTAAATGAGAGTTTTTTTTGAAATACGAAACATATTGAAGTTGTATTAAGTAAACTTTAATTCCTTATAGACAGCGTGTGGTACGCGCACGCTAAAATCTCACTGCGCGTTTGTGACGTTCACATGGTTAACTGAGAGTAAGGCTGTCAGAAATACAAAACAAATTTCCAGGTTTTGTGCCTTCTAGATCAGTTGCACCCATATAACCAACGAGATCAGTTTTAGTCGGCCACTTATTACTTGTTTTATGCTCGGATGTTGCTCAACGCGCGCGCAGAGCTAAGGAATAATGTTCCATATTAACGCGCATTCAATTCGTGGCAAAAATCATATTCCAAATTTGGCCCCAAAAAAATCCAACTAAATCTCCTAATAAAAAATCTTGTAAGAACACAATATCTTCTTTTTGTTTTTGGAGCCAGTAACATTGGTTCCTGATAACCTAAACAAGTAACGACCTTTCTTTGGCAGAGTACATTGATATACCATTCGTTCCTCCATGTGATCTTCACTCGCACATGGGAGCTTCTCGTCGTGATCGTTCACCAAACATGCGCTCAATTCAATATTGTTAGGGTTCAAGAACGTTATGACAACAGATCCATCATAGACGGCAATGTTCTCACGATGGCTTTCCAATTTAAGCCCCCACAACCTAAACGCTTCGTCGAGGTGCGGAAACCCTGCTCTCTCTCCAAGCCCTCGGCAACTAAACACAGAATACTTGCAGAGTAACTCAGGCTTGGAGCCAGGTCCTTCACGACCATATATGTCCAGCTGATAAAGCCCTGCCTCGGGGATATGAACAGATACTTTTGTTTGACTGCCATTCCTTTCAGCGAAGCACAAATCAGTCTGCATGTCTTGTTCATTCTGTCTTAAACTAGCATTGAGCATGATACTTCCTGGCGTATCAATGGTAATCAAAGCGCGTCCAGTATCTGTCGAAATGTTTTCGAATTGATCAAGAAGTGTAAGGTTCCATGACCTGAACATTTCTGTCAGTTCTGGGAATCCAGGGTTTTCGGACGCCGCGCTGTGCGACTTTATGCTGTACGAACAAAGCAAAAACTTCTTTATCTTCTTTCCACGTTTTCCGAAAACTTTCAATTTGAAAAGCCCTGGTGTTGGGGTGTTGATCGCGAGCTCCCTTCCATCTTCTGTGTCCTTAGTGATACACATTCCAGTAAAACTCTTGTTGTCTTCACCGAGCAGCTTGCCAAAGATTTCAACTTTCTTGGAAGTTTTAATGACAATAACAGTCCTGCCATTTCTGGTTATAACGTTTTGAAGTGGTTCTACTAAAGTCAAATCCCATGAGTGAAAGGAGTCTGTTAGTTGTGGGAACCCTGGGTTTTCGTTTGCAGCCTTAAGGGATTCGATTACATAAGAACAGAGAAAGTCCCTCTTCTTTACGCCTTCGATTCGCCCAAAGATTTCGACTTTGAAGATTCCGGGTTCTGGCATATGAACTTGCACCGTACTCTCTCGCCTCTCAGGGTCATACGTTCCCGTAAAACACAAACTTAAATATTCCTCTTCCCCTTTCTTGACAACACCTTCGAGACGGACATTTTCAGGGTGTTGTAATGTTATCGAGGTCTTTCCATCTGGTACTTCGAAATTCTCAGGTTTATCGACAAGTTGAATCCCAAGCGACCTGAAGATTGTCGATACTTGGGGAAATCCTGGTACGGGAGTAGCACCGCTGTAGGCGTTAATAAAATACGTACAAAGATACTCTGCTTGGATCTGTTTGCGCTGTTCACCGTACAAATCGAGCTTATAGCTTCCCATTTGTGGAACGTGGACTTTGATTTTAAACATCCGTCCCTTTTTATCCACATAACACATACATTTGTCCTGCACATCTTCTTTTAACTCATTGCTTCCTGGCAAACACGATAACCTTGATAGTTTAGGCTTTAGATTCGTGAATTCATTGCTACTGCAGTTAATATAGATTATCGCCCTTCCATTGTCGGATTCAATGTTCTGGAGTGGTTTCTCAAGCGCGAAGCCAAGCGAATAGAACTTTGTAGCAACGCTTGGGAATCCTCCAGTGTTGAAGCCAATCCCGTCTGATGTGGTAATCTTGTACTGCACGCCCGGTTGCCATCCACCATGAGACCCCAACACACAAACCTGCAGCGTGTATACCCCAGGTTCAGGAAAGAACGCCTGTAGCTTAGTCTTACCCGACTCTCGCGGCACCATTTGAACAAGGTTCCTTTGACCTAAGGAATTACCGTTCGCATCTTTTAAGAATCCTCTCAAGATGTGTTTCTTGGGGGAAATAAAGTACATAACGATGTTGTCGGTGTCAATATTGTAACAACAGTTCTTGTGACTGTCGAGGCGTACACCTTTGTCGTACATGGACGCGGATGGCACAGCGAGAGCCTCAAAGGCTTCTCTACTGATTTTCCTGTCAAGAAGCTGCCACTTCTCCTCATCGGGAAAGTGACCCGTTATGGCGAGCTCTGGTTCCACCATGAATCTCTCGATGTTGGGTAGTTTATGGAACATCATGTCCTCACCAATGTAGCCCGATCCTAAAGTACAATCACATATGAACCACTCTCCACTCACGCGAACCACGTTCCACGCGTGTCTGCCTTGTCCGTCAAGGAAGCTCTCTCCAACGTTGTATCCATAGCCCTTGGTGATACCATGGACGGTTCGTGTTGGTACATTCGCTGTTGAACACAGGGCTTCGAATAAATTTGCAAACCCTTCAGAGACTGCTACCCGGTTCTTTAACACACTGTCTGCGTCGCAATCCATCATGTTTTCTTTGCCAAAATGGCCATTAGAATCAAATGCAATGTAGAGAGTTACCCAGCGATAAATAGCAAAAGCTTTACTCCTCTGCATTCCTTCCCACGGCTCCGTCAAGAATTTGCTAAGTTCCTTTATCGTCAAAGTTTCGCTGTCTGGCGTGCTCTGAACGTGTTTATCGATTCTTTTATCCACGTCTAATTTCAGTTCGAGTTTCTTCAGATGTATACGCTTCAGATAGCGACGAACATTCGTTTGAATGAAGACAACTGTTTGAGCAGCGATATTCATTTTTTCTTTGGAATTATAGTTTTGTTCAGATTCCGCATCGAGGGGGAAAACAAGAGTTGAACGAGCAAAAACACCTCTTTTGGGATGGCATATAAAGTACTGTATACCTTCATAACTACCATTATGTCCTTGTTCTATTTCCTTATCAATCTCTATACCAATCCAGTCCCCCTGGCCCAACTCCGTTGCCCCAATAAACTTCACTGTCCCTACATATCCCCTTAAATGGACTCGCTCGCCTATTTTGAATGTCTTTGTGTGAGTTGGGCTTTTCAGTGATGGTGGTACGTCTTCATTTTCATCGAGAGGCTGAAGAAGCCTCATCTCCAAGCTGGCTTGTTTCCACAATTTGTGCTGGTTGTTTTGCACTAATTGTTGTTTTAATTTCACGGGTTCTTTCTCCGAGTGCGTCGGGATTGAAGACGCTATTGAACTCGAGCTTCCACATCCCATTCCAACGAGCTCCAAAGGAGTCTTGAAGGAAACCCAACCGAAAATGTTTGCGATACTAATTCCGCCACCAAATCGGCTTCCTGACAACGAAATGCTCGTCCAGTTTAAGAGAATAATCAACGACTGAGTTCAAAAGCTAGAAGTCCCTAGCTCTAACGACGAGAAAATTGCTTCCCGACTACTTGATTTCAGTTGGGTAAACAAGCACCATTTTAATGTGAAGATTGTGCTCAAAGTTTACAGCGGACCATTCCAGTGTTACGACAACAAAGCCATGGAAAGCTCTACCGTTGAATGACGCCACAGCGTGAAACAAGAATCCCTGTACCGGGACCAATAAATATTTAACCTGAGTTGCTTTTTAAGCTTTCCGTATAAATTTTCCAAAAATGGAAAATACACCGGTTTCTAGCATGTTTTGGCTATGCCTTTGTTGGTATTTCGTTCGGAGTTCAGGTTTCTAATCCTTCGATGGCGGGCCACGAAAAAGCTTGAGGAAAATCAGCAATCCTTAAAGTCCACGGTGATTAAAAATAATTCCCGTACGATTAAAATCGTATTTTTTTCCTCGATCCTTTCTCAATCGATGTCAATTGACTTGAGCTTCTTTACGTAAATAATCCTTTTTGGTTGAACGCAAGATACATTAAAACTCATCAAACATTCATTTCTACGTTTCTACATTTCTACTTCTATTTGCATTAAGTCTGGAACAGAAGGCTCTGATTGGTCCAAGTTCACCTGCCGTGGATCTCTATGTAATATATTAACAACTCCGCTATAGTTGAGAAAAAGGCAGAAACCAAGCAATAAA
>JAUUIK010187010.1:0-10789 GCA_032270385.1 Urticina crassicornis | reverse complement strand
TTTCGCGGGGGGGGGGTGTACACCCCCAACACCACCCCCCCCCCGCCTAAATCCGCCCCTGAAAGAACTCAGAACAAAGTACCACAAAATAGCCTTAAGCTTTTTAATGCGAATTACACTGAGCTGATATTTTCAACGAAGCTGCGAAAATGCTGTAAGCCGCTGACAAATATGAAACGGGATCATTAATTTATATAAGGGTTCCGGCGAGACAAACCTTTTGTCTCTTGTCGTGCTTCCGGCTCTCTTATAACACGGAACAACCAAACAACCTCTGGCACCTAGGCTGTTTCATAGAAACTTTAAAATAATCTTTACCGTCGTAATTATTTCTTCTTACAAGAGAACGATACATAAAATGGTACAAAAAGCAACATGGCCTTTTCTAACCCACTCCGGAAGCCACTATATAACATTCGCCGCCAAAACCATGTGAGCCACATTAGTCAGCGGTATTATTCTTAGCAAAAAGCTGTGGCGTCGGTTGTCGCCTGTGACGTCATTACTTGCCACCAGCCTAGATGTTTGCACGTAAACTACGAAGATCGTGTTTTAATTGCTGTGACGAATGACAGGCCGTTTGCATGACGACGTCGTGATACTACCAATACCAAAATCCTTTTCAATTTTTCTTATTCAAATGTTTTAACTCCTTTGAGAGTACCAAGACAATTCGTACAATGGTGTGACTTAGAGTAACAAAAGAAACCACGAAAAGGATCCTGGTAGTGGTAGTATCACGACGTCATCAGTTGTTTCCCTTCGTAGTGTGCCCCTACCGTAAGTGATGAAACTATGACCTTGTTCTTCACGAGTGGTACAACAGGTCTGCCTAAAATGACTGAACACACTCACAGCTACGGACTTGGACATGTCATAACAGGAAAGTAAGTAGAACAATTGTGGGGTGTACCTATTTTAAAACTGACAGCAACAGGTTGTCTTGGCAACAGGACATGTATAGGACATTAGGTCGTACCAAGACCCGAGTGCACTATGGACCACCAAACGTATATTTAGATTCAGATAAATTGCACTCGATATTCAATACCTTTGGTTAGAATCGACGGGTTCCAAAAGGAATTCGACGCACAGCTAGAATCGGTCTATTATGTATTTCTTTTCAAAAATGGCTTTCGGGTGCAAATAGGCGAGCGGCGCGGTGAATATTTTTATGACTTTTTAATAAGACAACAACAAGTAACTTGATCTTTTCACCATTATATATTATTCACTTCGGATTTACATCGATATCCAGACCTAAACGAAGCATTCGTTGATCAGTGTTATAATTATGTATTTCCTTATGGAGTTTTTACATTGACTAAGCCTACTGAATTGGCATTTCATTTTGTTTTGGAAAAAAACACGTCAAATAAGGGAAAGGACGAACAAAGTTTAATAAGCTCGTTTCTGAATAAAACTCGTCAATGACCTATTATCTGGTCATGCGTACCAGACTTTTACTGGAAAAACCGGTATTCTTCGGTTGCTTGTGACGTCATCGCCGCCATGTTGGAGGACTTCAACTAAAGATTTCTCATTGGCTTCTTTTGTTACGTTGTCCAACATGGCCGCCATGTCTTTGTCTTCACATTATTCTCTTGGGAATGATTGCAACCAAATAATAAAATTGTCGATGATGGAAACATTTTGGAAGGAAGCTTGAAAATTAATTTCTAGTATGATTCTTTCAAAAAAAAATTTTGGAAATTATATATATATATTTGATTTTTTTAAATAGTATATCTATTCTAGAGATAACCGCTTTCAAACTATCGAAAGGCTCTAATTTTTTAACGCTATATTTGTTAGCTTCGTGCACGAGGAATGTAATTATGGAGGGAATTCGAAGAGTTTGGGTACATAGTCCCTATTCTTTTAACCCTTGACGAAATATATTAAACTTATTTAAAAATGTATCGTACTTAGTAACGGCGTTTGCCATTTGAATCAGCTCGCCCCTGAGCATCGCCAAGTTATACTTTTGACCGTTGATCTTCGCGATATTTAAGTTGTTCTCCAGTTCTTCACAGATTGCTGTTCTTCGGTTTGGTCTCGAGCGTCGATACTCCTCGATCTTCTGGCGTTCTTTTGCTTGAATAGTTTCAGCTTCTTGACTTGCGGGTTCATATGTGGTTGGCTGAGTTGTACACGTAGTTTCTTCGAGGTCTTTTAACTCCGCTTGGTCTTCGATGGGTGACTTGTGGTTTGGGGCGACGTCGATTTTGTTTAAAGGCACCAAACGACGACCAGGACGTAGGCTACTGCGTTGGGTATTGCCCTTCTTGTTTGGCTTAGTGGGAGGCGTAGGGTAGCGATAGTATACGTCTTTCTTTTCAAATAGCAACGCCGATGGCGTTAGTGGCACAGATGATGATGTTGAGATGGGTGATGTGGCAGGATGGCTTGAATACATCGATGATTCAGAAGTTGAAAATTGTGATGAAAAAAGTTTTTTGCCGACAGTTTGAGCTGAACTCATTCTGAAGCCTTTTCCTCTCGACTTTGGACGATGGTTTGTTTCTTCCCTTTCACCTTGAGTTTCGCCACGGCAAACAGATTCAGGATGTTCCCTGGAATGTAGTTTTTCCAGTGTTGAAACAGATCTTTGAGAATGACCTGCGTACTTTCTTTCCATAGTCTCGTTTTGGCAGCTAATCTTAGGAAAGACAACGCGTGTTGGGGATACAGGCTTTTCCTTCACTTGTATGAGGGTCGTTCTTATGCCATTTTGAACTAACGAGTCGTTGCCGTCTCGACTGTTTTCTCGTATCTTCACTAATTCCATCCCTTTTTCCGCTGGCTTGAAGTTGCAAGATACGCTCTGGCGATGAACAACGTTGCCTCTATAGTTCCCTTGCTTGCCTACTAGAACTTGGTCCCGGCCACATTATGCCATGACACTGGTTCTGTTTCGTCGCCGATGTTCTTGTTGGGGAACTTGGAGAGGAGAGCCCGCTTGAGATTCACTTCGTTGGATACGTTACTATACAGCTTTCCAATATTTCTACGAATTTTTACTTTCTTGCGAGGAACTCACGCTGTTCTGTAAGATTGTAGTCAAATGGACGAATGACTGATAAATCCAGCTTGGCCGGAATTTATAACACTTAACATGACGTCATATGCCGTGCAGGTTTGACGCTGATGGAGAACGCCGGCCTGTCTAATTACCAATCACTGCGGCAAGGCACTTTTGTAATTAGTTATTTCACGCAAAAGAATCGGCATCTTTTCTTGTCATATTTTTAACCCATTAATTATAATGCAAATAATTATGTACCCTCGCACACAACCTTCAATGAAGAAATAACTGTAAAACAAATCGGGAATTCGAACAAAATGGGTAGGCAAACTTGCATACATACCTTCGTTCGATAATATATTGTTAAAAATCTATGTAATGATATTCTAGATTCTAGATTATACACTTTGATGCTGATGAACATGACGGTAGAAATATCGTAATAGAAAACTGTGTGACGTCATTCATGTGAGAATTGACTTCCGGGTCCAAATTGAAAAACGGTAATGTGAAAATGTTTCTGACTTTTTTCTTCATATGATAATGCACTCTTCAAAAATATTTTTACTGGAGGTAGAAGATAAATTAAAGGAAAAAGCTCTGGCGGTATTTTTTCCAGTTTTTGGTGTGCTTAGATGTCCTGGAAATACGTCACAATGGTTCGATCGAAACGCGATTTCGTCTCAACACGTACATCCATAGACCTAATGCAATATTATATCACACTAATTTTCACTAATTTGCATAAACCAGAAGATTAATGAATTCAAGAACAAAAATATTACTACATGAAACATCATGCCTACATTAGACATTGAGCAATTTTTGAAGTGTTTAATGAAATTAATGCAGAGTTATAAGTATTTTAAATGACCAAAAAACACGAAAAAAGCGAGGCTGGCCGGTCCTTAGTTGTATTTCTCATACAAATACTTCTAATTTCAAATCGCTATAACTTTTTAGATTTTAATTCTACAGCAGTGAAACTTCGCTTGATTTCTAATATCAGCATGCTCTTTCAAAGGACATCTATGATGTCTCTCATAACTGAAGGGAAAATGTTATTCCTCAGACACGCATTTGCAAACTAGTGTGACGTAATATTGCATAAGGTCTATACCTTAATTGGAATTCTTTTTAAAGGGATGTCTTTTTCTCTCTTTTTATTGTATCGCTAAAACATATATCGTTCTATAAAGTTAATGCGGTCGTAATGGTCCTGCGCGAAATCTGTTTCGCTATATCCCGTTTTTTTTTGTTTTTTTTTTGTATTCTAGATTTTGTGCACTCGTGGCCCATTCTCGTACCCAGACCCTACTCATTATCCCAAAATCGTAGGTTCTGGGAAACCCTAACTTACCGGAAGCCAGAATCTTGCTACAAGGTCATCACAGCGCAAGCTCATATAGTTAGCCTCAGGCTCCTCGGTCAGTTAATCAAAACCCTTCTGGAACTGGTACTCATCTGTCTCGTGACTGATCTAAACCAATCAAATAGTATCCCTTTGTTATTCTCAACGGCCAATCAATTCATTTGAAATTTTAGGGTTTCCCAGAGCCTACGATTTTTGGAGAAAGATTAGAAGGCTCTGGGTACGAGAATGACTCGTGGCTACGCTACGACCGTAATCCACCACTGGGACAGAACTTTGAATTTGCGAGCAGATTAGAAAAAAAAAACACAGCCCTTTTTAAAACTTGGCGGTCACAGGTAGCCCGCCAAGTAATAAAGAAAAGAAACGACAAAAGATTTGAGGATGTGAGTGCGTATTAGAGTGATAATAAACCCGTGAAAAAAAACCTAATAGATCAGTGTCTAATTGCCTAGTTTCATATAATAATAATAATAATAATAATAAAAGCATTTATTTTAACACGATAATTGGTTGCAGTTACAAAATGATGTGGTCGTGTGTTTAAATATTAACCCCTTATAAAATATCCCAAACCCATTGAAATCCCCTAAATACAATTCTTATATAATTAATTATTAAAATGTGGTCGTACATATAGCCCATTATGATTACCCATGATTTATATCCCAACCCTAATGAAAACCCTTACAAACATTAATTATATTTCCCAATTGATACTAATCCAAAATTATGACCAATATTAATTTATTAGATTAGCCTTAAAAGTACAAATATCCTTAGCCAGCTTCTTTATATGACGTCACACTCAAATGTCAATTAAAAAACACGATGGTATCACTTCGTAAATGCCAGAAATGGAAAGAGCAAGTTGACGTTAATTACCACAGAAAGTTTTGGATATTTATCTTAAAAATTGAAGCTCTGGTGAATGTTTGAAATCTCGTGTCAAAAACGGCTTACTTATTTACTTATTTATTTATTTACATAGCTTCAACCATGACAAATTGAGGGGGAAATAACAAAACTGATATCATTGAAAGGGAAAGCACAACAGAGCTAGGCTTAAAATTAAGTGCACCCTAACTAAATATTTGAAAGGGAAAAATCGAAAACTTATAGATATATTATATATGTGGTTGAATATAACCTCAAATAGGATACAATTAGTACTAGTGAGTGATAATAATTACAAAAAAAGTTTCGAGTTAATCAATAGCAGCAAAGTTTTTAGAATGTATATAACGAGACGCACAGCTTAATGAGATAGATTTCCAGGTGATTATATTGTCGACGTCAAAGGTGTGTTGGAGAGCAGAAGAGTAGTGCTGGATTTGAACTGTTTAACCGAGGAGGAGATTCAAAACCAAGAGCAAGTGAAGAGATCGAGTTCTTGCAAATCGAGTTCTTCGTTCGGGTGCAAATAGGCGAGCGGCGCGGTGAATATTTTAATGACTTTTTAATAAGACAACAACAAGTAGCTTGATCTTTTCACCATTATTTATTATTCACTTCGGATTTACATCGGATTTACTTCGGATTTTATTTCGGATTTACTTCGGATTTACATCCAGACCTAAACGAAGCATTCGTTGATCAGTGTTATAATTATGTATTTCCTTATATAGTTTTTACATTGACTAAGCCTACTGAATTGGCATTTCATTTTGTTTTGAAAAAAAGAAAACACGTCAAATAAGGGAAAGGACGAACAAAGTTTAATTAGCTCGTTTCTGAATAAAACTTGTCAATGACCTGTTACCTGGTCATGCGTACCAGACTTATACTGGAAAAACCGGTATCCTTCGTTTGCTTGTGACGTCATCGCCGCCATGTTGGAGGACGTTTACAAAAGATTTCATTAGCTCATTAGCTTGTTTTGTTATATGATCCAACATGGCCGCCATGTTTTTGTCTTCACATTCTAGAACTCTTGGGAATGATTGCAACCCAAGAATCAATTTCTATGATTCTTTCTTCTTTTTTTTTTTTTTTTTTGGAAAATTATATATGTTTTTTCATTTTTTTAAATAGTATATATCTATTCTAGAGATAACCGCTTTCAAACTATCGAAAGGCTCGAGTTTTGTAACGCTACATTTAGCTTCGTGCACTAGGAATGTGATTGAGGAGGGAATTCGAAGAGTTTGGGTAGTCCCTACTCTTTTAACCCTTGACGAAATATTTTAAACTTCCTTAAAAAAGTATTGTACTTAGTAACAGCGTTTGCCATTTGAATCAGCTCGTTCCTGAGCATCGTCAAGTTATACTTTTGACCGTTGATCTTCGCGATATTTAAGTTGTTCTCCAGTTCTTCACAGATTGCTGTTCTTCGGTTTGGTCTCGAGCGTCGATACTCCTCGATCTTCTGGCGTTCTTTTGCTTGAATAGTTTCAGCTTCTTGACTTGCGGGTTCATATGTGGTTGGCTGAGTTGTACACGTAGTTTCTTCGAGGTCTTTTAACTCCGCTTGGTCTTCGATGGGTGACTTGTGGTTTGGGGCGACGTCGATTTTGTTTAAAGGCACCAAACGACGACCAGGACGTAGGCTACTGCGTTGGGTATTGCCCTTCTTGTTTGGCTTAGTGGGAGGCGTAGGGTAGCGATAGTATCCGTCTTGCTTTTCAAAGAGCAACGCCGATGGCGTTAGTGGCACAGATGATGTTGAGATGGGTGATATTCCAGGATTGCTGGAATACATCGATAATTCAGAAGGTGAAAATTGTGATGAAGAAAACGACTCAATCGACAATGAGGATTGTGATTTTTCTTGCTGTGACATAGAGAATACCAGTCTACCAGGCGTTGACTGAGACAGGCATGGGTACGAATCACCGAACGCTGATGAGGGTGGAAGCTGTAACTGATCCTGCAGTGTGGGAAGAAACGTTTGGATCTTTAACGTTGGCGAGGGTGGATCTACCACTAGAGCTGGTTCTCGTCGTGTATATGATTGTATGGGTGGCAGTTTAATAGCTCGTGAATATGAAGGTGATTTAACTTCATTTGCTGACGACGTAGCCATCGGGAAGTTGCTTAGGTCTTCAACGGAAATTGGGCTACCGACAGTTTGAGCTGACCTCACTCTAAGGCCTTTTCTTCTCGACTTTGGACGATGGTATCTTTCTTGCTTTTCAAAGACCAACGATGGCGTTAGTGGCACAGATGATGTTGAGGAGATGGGTGATATTGCAGAATGGCTGGAATACATCGATGATTCAGAAGTTGAAAATTGTGATGAAGAAAACGACTTTATCGACAATGAGGATTGGGATTTGTCTTGAGGTGGAAGGAACGTTCGGTTCTTTAACGTTGGCGAGGGTGGATCTACCACTAGAGGTGGTTCTCGTCGTGTATACGATTGTATGGGTGGCAATTTAATAGCTCGTGAATATGAAGGTGATTTAACTTCATTTGCTGACGACGTAGCCATCGGGAACATTGGAGGTGAAAGAGTCGACGAGAAGTTTCTTTGCAAACTTGTAACCTGGTTTGAAAGTTCCCGTCTCAAACCGAAGTTGCTTAGGTCTTCAACGCAAATTGGGCTACCGACAGTTTGAGCTGACCTCATTCTAAAGCCTTTTCTTCTCGACTTTGGGCGATGGTTTGTTTTTTCCCTTCCACCTTGAGTTTCGCCACGACAAACAGATTCAGGATGTTCCCTGGAATGTAGTTTTTCCAGTGTTGAAACAGATCTTTGAGAATGACCTGCGCACTTTCTTTCCATAGTCTCGTTTTGGCAGCTAATCTTAGGAAAGACAACGCGTGTTGGGGATACAGGCTTTTCCTTCACTTGTATGAGGGTCGTTCTGATGCCATTTTGAACTAACGAGTCGTTGCCGTCTCGACTGGTTTCTGGTATCTTCACGTATCCCTTCCCTTTTTCCGCTGGCTTGAAGTTGCCTCTATAGTTCCCTTGCTTGCCTACTAGAACTTGGTCCCGGCCACAATATGCCATGACACTGGTGCTGTTTCGTCGCCTATGTTCTTGTTGGTATACTTAGAGAGGAGAGCCCACTTGGGATTAACTTCTGTTCGTCAAATTCGTTGGAGATGTTCTGTAAGATTGTAGTCAAATGAACGAATGACTGATAAATCGAGCTTGACGGGAATTTATAGCACTTGACAAACAATTTTAAGGACTTAACGTGACGTCATATGCCATGCAGGTTTGACGCTGATGCAGAACGCATGTAATTACCAATCACTGCGGAAAGGCTGCTAAAGAACTTTTGTAATTAGTTATTTCACGCAAAAGAATCGGCAACTTTTCTTGTCAAATTTTTAACCCATTAATTATCATACAATTGATCGAGCTTGACGGGAATTTATAGCACTTGACAAAAAATTGTTCAGGACTTAACGTGACGTCATATGCCGCGCAGGTTTGACGCTGATGCAGAACGCATGTAATTACCAATCACTGCGGAAAGGCTGCTAAAGAACTTTTGTAATAAGTTATTTCAAGCAAAAGAATCGGCATCTTTTCTTGTCATATTTTTAACCTATTAATTATCATGCAATTAATTACGTACCCTCGCACACAACCTTCAATAAAGAAATAACTGTAAAACAAATCGGGAATTCGAACAAAATGGGTAGGCAAACTTGCATACATACCTTTGTTCGATAATATATTGTTAAAAATCTATCATGTAATGATATTCTAGATTCTAGATTATACACTTTGATGCTGATGAACATGACGGTAGAAATATCGTATTTTACAACAACACTCAAATTTCTCGCTTTCTGATTGGTTCCCAGTCGTGTTCAATAAGAGGACAGACACATAGATGACGTCAATGAGCGCGCGCTGCTTTCAGTTGTTTGTTTTAAAAAAATTGAAAAAATTGGTGAAATATTGCCGTAATTTTTGATGTTTTTGAATTGGAAATCTACCTTTTCTAATAGAAATAGCTTCTAGCATATACAGTGAAATTGAAAAACAGTAGTGTGAAAATGTTTCTGACTTTTTTCTTCATATGATAATGCACTCTTCAAAAATATTATTACTGGAGGTAGAAGATAAATTAAAGGAAAAAGTTCTGGCTATATTTTTACCAGTTTTTTTTTGTGTGCTTAGATGGAAATACGTCACAATGGATCGATCGAAACGCGGTATCGTCTCAACACGTACATCCATACCTTAATTGGATTGTTTTTTAAACCATGGGTTGGAACTCAAAAGTACATCGACGTAAATGAAACACTATATCTATAAATAATTTTTGAACTGACGCAGAAATTAATTAGACTTAAGTATAGGCGGCGATTTGACGAAATGCCCTTGAGCGGCTATTCTTTTTGGGTTTTTTTGTAATTAACACTGAACACGTATACGTATTGGACAATGTGGTCAAGACATTTTGCCGTTTTGACGATTCTTAGGAGAATTTGGAAATAATTTACTTCTGTCTGTTATATCGTGGTTATTTTATGAAAGTTTTAAAAATCGCTTTTCCATGTTTCTGGGCTGTGAGAGAACTCGTGATTCTCAAACTTTTCCCGTGTTCTCCCAACATCCCGCGTGTTTCTCTCAGAACACAGAAACATGGAAAAGCGATTTTTAAAGCTTAAATATTCTAAAAAAACCGCAGAAATTAATTAGACTTACGTATAGGCGGCGATTTGACGAAATACCCCAGTTGAGCGGCTATTCTTTTCGCTTTTTCGTAATTAATACTGAATACGTATTAAAAATAATAACTTTTAAAAAGCTACCTTTTAAGATGGCACGGGGGGGGGGGGGGGGCGGTCAATTCGTCTATTCCAAAAAACATATTCACAAACATTCATTGCTGGATATTTCATTTATTTTTAGGTATTGGTTGGATTTGTGTTCCGATGATGTTCATTGGACCATATCTGACACCGGATGGGCTAAGTGTGCTTATGGGTGCCTTTTCGGACCGTGGAATCAAGGAGCATGTGTGTTCATCTACAATGCGCAATTTGAACCCAGGAACGTTTTGAAAATACTTGAGAAGTACCCCATAAGTACCTTTTGTTCCCCTCCTACGGGGTACCGTATGATGGTCCACCAGGACCTGAAGAAGTTTCAATTTCCCAATCTGAGGCATTGTTTAAGCGCGGGGGAACCAATCAACCCAGAAGTCATGGACGAGTGGAAACAGGAAACTGGACTTGAGATTCGAGAGGGATATGGACAGACAGAAACGGTAAGGGAACTGTCTTCAGCAACCTGCATGTATAAGTAGTTCGTTGATATTCGGAGATGGCTCAAGGACATTTCACAGAGTTGTAAGGAAGAGTTAAATACCGAGAACCGAGGCTTTAAGCCATATACATATGTATATGGATTAAAGCCGAGGTTCGAGGTATTTAACTGACTTAGAGCATATCTAATGAGGTTTTCACAACACGGC
>JAUUIK010186899.1:0-10791 GCA_032270385.1 Urticina crassicornis | reverse complement strand
TTTTTGGAATCAGCGTTAAATTCTGTATAAAATAGCTTTCTAAGAAAATTTTCTTATTACTCCTTGCTAAAGTAGTCGGTCACCTTAAGCTTTACACAGGAAACACGCATATTCTTGCCTTTGTGTCCCCTCCCCCAAAATAATATTTCTGTACCTCCCAGATTCTGGGAGCCACGTGACCAGTCCCAACCAGGGACTTTTTCTCCCTCGAGAAGGGAAAAGAGCCTGGGAACAAGGATGTGAAAAACGAGGAGCAGAAACACTCTTTCAACTGTTTGATATAGCTTCTCGATCCATTAATAATTCTTGGAGAAAATCAAAGGAAAAGTTGGCCAAATTTATTGAAACCTCTGCTATGATAGGGATTTTCTTTGTTTTGTCCTCATGAATTATTAATGAGTTTGAGAAAATAAAATTGAAATAACTTAACCAACCTATTTTTAAAAGAGCCTAAACTTGGTGCATGCATGACATCACCTGGTATAGAATTCCAGTCTTGAATTTACTAATTAAGAAAAGAAAATTTAAAATAATAAGTTCATGCAGCCCAAGGTCTAATAATTTTTAAAATCATGGTTACTTCTGGTTCTGGTTTGGCTAGTGAGAACTATGTACTTGTTGAAATCCATGTCAGAGTATCCACGTATTATTTTGTATACCTTTAACTGAACAAAGCACAGATATTTTCTCTGAAGTTTGAGTGTCAGCCAGTTGGAGTCAATTACAAATTGTTAGATGGTGATAAATAAAATAAAATTTTCTGTTTCAGACAAATCTTTATAACTGCAACAAGAAATATAAACCAGTTAATTAATTGCGCAGCAGAGGCAAGTAACTTGTCACTTTGAGCAGAATACCAGGGATAAAATAATATGTAGTTTTGTAGATTCTCTTTTACACATAAAAAAAAGATTATCATTATTATTACACCACTTTGACATTCACATTCCTAGCTTAAACTATGATTGATCATAAACAAATAAAAAATTTAACACACAATGACCCAAAAAAAAATTAAGTTTATTCATTAAGATGAATTCCTTAATTTACAAGCTAACTTCACCTAAAATAATCATTACAAGTACAAATAAAATGACAAATAGTTTAAAAATACCTAAAAATTTTCTGTTAATTTACTCTTAATTTTAAAGTAAATCTAACTATATAGGCCTGTTTCCATACTGGTAAAACAAGAGATCAGTATAGTAAAACTATTAAAATTAAATATTTACAAATATAATAAACCTGTTTCCATTTCCATACTAGTAAAACAAGAGATCAGTAAAACTATTAAAATTAAATATTTACAAATATAATAAAATCTAGCCTTAAAAAATTATTTGTAAAAATGCTTCATCGCCATAAGGGTTCAATTCAATATAATTACACAGGTGAATACAAAACTTGCCACACGCTGATTGGTCTATAATTACGTCATATGTAGTGATAGTCACTGGAAGGGCGCCTTCCGGTGAATATAGCTTTTCGGCATTTTAAAAGTGGCCGCTTCCAGATTTCTTGATTTTTTTATTGTTTTATTATAATAAAACAATTAGTCGCCTCAATCTTGGTGATTAATGGTGAATATTTACCTTGCCGCTTGAAGACTGACGGCTCAGTAAATATTCACCTTGAGTTTCAGTGACTAATTGTTAATTAACACACTCACCAGTACAACATGACTTTATGCTGGCTATAGACTGGTATTACCTACAAAAATATACTCATTTAAAATGAGAAGACTTACAGATTGATAATTTGAATACTACAAAATAATCCAAGTCAATTGAAGCCTTTTTGCTACATCAAAATATAAATTAAAACCACTTTTTTACACAATTATAAACTAATGATAATAGTTATTATATCATTATGATTTCCTTTTTTGCATGCTTTTTTTAAACATTTAAATTACCCAAGTGAATTTATTTTTGATCAATATCAAAAAGTTCTTTAAGAGTTATACCTGTAGGTAAGTAACCCTTTCTTATTTTTTGTCTTACATCTTCTACGATGGCAAACATCAAAACACCCTGTTCTACAACACTATCACCATTATCTTGAAGATGAAACCCTCTACAATAAAGACCCATCAACAGTTTTTCATTTCTTAAGAGACAAGGTGACCCTGACAATCCATGTGACAAACTACTGACATCAACGGTTTGTGTGGCATTGTTGTTAAGGCTGACATACTCAGCATTTCTACGACTTAAAGTGAAAATGACATTTTTGTCAAGGTTGCCAGGGTTTGCAATTGGGCATGTTACATCAACAGCCTTATTTGAACCTCCAGGATAACCTATTAAGGTCAGAAATTTACCTGGGATGATGCATTGATTCAATTGTGGAATGTGATATCCATGAGAGGTTATACTACTTGGTAGTTTCACATCATTGTGACATAATTTTAGTATGGCATAATCAAGGTCAGTGGAAGAACACACAGGTTTCATTACAGCTTTAAATCTCTTTACACCTTGTTTACAACTACAGCCTGTAAAGTCAATGTAGACATTCTTAACCCCTGGCTGTGCATAGTACTCATTTACAACATGTCTGTTGGTTATGACATACTCAGAACCAACTCTAAAACATGTACCTATATTCATCTCTACATCACTTACAACCTGAGCTCTAACAGTACCAACTGCATCAGACAGAGCATTTACTTCAGCCAAATCAATATGGTGCTTGTACCTTGATGCAAAGTTGTCATATGTCTTGAAGAACTTCTTTATGATGTTAGCTCTTTCTTTTTCTGCTTTGTTATCATCTTTCTTTTGTACTGTAAACCTGAGTTTGCTTTGGATGTAGTCTTTTAAGTCTGCATCACTGCAGAACTTGTAGGTACGCTTAGTGTAGGATGCACTGTGATCTACAACTTCCCCTCTTCTTCCAGCTCTACAGGGTCTTACTGGTGTGACACTCAATGGGTTCAACTGCACTACACTAGTAACATCATCCTTCTTGCCATCCATAATGACTTCAGCAGGTTTACGTTTTGGCAACACAAATGTAGGAAGCTCTGGATCTAGATTATTAGACTTGAACAGTTCAAAATACTTTCCTTCACAGCTCTCAGCTTTATTACCAAGAGGTACTTCTGTGCCGTCATTTAATTTCAATTTCCATTTACGAGCAATCAATTCATCCTTATTTGACACTGTTAGCCTGTTATCTCTGCACAATGCTTCAAAAAGGGTTTCTTCTGGGAAAAAATCTACTTGGATGACATCTGCTATTCTTGTAATGTTTCCTATTGGAGGTTGGGAGTTGCGTTTTTTGCTCAACTTTAAATGAAAACTTTTTATATTCCATTTTTCTTCAAAATCTTGTACACGGTAATCTCTTATGCTATCCACTGTTTTTTCCTTCAACTTCTCTTTAAATATACATTGATATTCATCATCTTGTTGTAATGTTCCTGTAGGCTTCCCTAGGTTCAGAAAGTAACCTTTTGAGCTTCTGAACATCATGAATTCGATGTTCTTGGTCATTTGTTTTTTAGCAAGGGCTGCTTTGACCATATCAAGGATGGTCTCCCTGCCACTACTTTGACACAAAATAGTGCAATTTTCCAAAAGTTTCACTCTAAATTCAAGCATCTTCTGAGACTGTGCACTGCCATTCATTAAAGGCCTGTAAAAAAAACCAAGGTGTTTATATTATATTTATACATACATCAGTACTTTTGTTTATAATCATAAAATACTTTAGTTCATTCTTACCTGGCAGGACATTTGAAGGGAGAAATCACTGAATTAGAAGCCATATTTGTGTTTGGTTATTTTAATCCCTATTATAAAAAATTAACACAGTTTAATAACATGCTTTAAGAACTGATTGATTTAGATGTTTTTAAACTGGTAAATAACTTTCTTTGAATAAATCTACGTCCAAGTTACCCATAGTTGCAAAACAGTTCAGGAAATGATACATCATCCTGTGGCTAATAAATCACTAAGCTTATATGGAATTGCCCTATTTCACTATGACGTCACAGCTTGTTTACATGAACAACAATAATAGATATTTACACTAAATCTTCTTTCATTCGGGATATTTAGTGTAATATTTAGCTGCTCTCACTTTCCACTATATCATAAACCAAATTATATTTTGATTTAATTTGTTTTGCTGCTGTTTTGTCCCCTCTGGCGACCATGATCCTTAGCGTTAAAACCGAGAGATTGTTTTGATGTGACGTCATAGTGAAATAGGGCAATTATACGTACCACAATTTAATAATACTTTCAATTTTCTATTAATATATAAGTCTGATGTGAGCTATAAGTGTTTAAATAGGTTGTTATTCCTATGGATTCAAACGCGTTAACATCTAGTCGTTCTGTTTACCCTGTTTTTTTGACGCGGTAGCAGTACATCAACGTGAAACAAATGCGACAACAAACTTATTTTCCAGCAAACACATTCCTCGATCGTGATATTTAAAAAAGCATATCTTACCTTAAGTGCGGTCGACAATCAAGTGCGGTTACTGTGAGTTAATCAAGATAAGAGAACGCAGAATTATAACAACCTTCTGTTAGCGTCTTCTTTGCTGAATGCGTTCTTGGAATTCAATATTACGAAATAGAACAAAGAACAGCCATTTTTTGGCGGGAAAATATTACGCTTTGTGATTGGTTTGAAATTACGTCATATGGTCATAATTAACCATTTTCAGTGGAGAGGGGTAAGTAAAAATATTGAAACATCCAAACGAGGTCGTTGCAAAAAACCAAGACAGGAAACCCGGCACGAAAAAGATTTTTAAATCTTAAAATTATCTAAAGGCCCTGTTATTTACACGGTGCAATGTTTACTTGCAATTCGCAACGCAATTTGCAAGACAAGTTGCAAAAGGAATTGTGCGAGTGTAGCGTCTGTTTTACAGCTAGTCTCGGAACAGAAATTTTGACAATTTCAAGACAAACGACCTGTTTTTCGTAACGCTGGGTGATCAATACTGCAAGCTGCTAACAAACCTGCGAACGTCTGAAAACTCATGGCAACTTGCAACGATTTTTCCATCGTAAGCCTTTAGCGCGACAATTATTACCATCCATTTTTTCGATGGGTAATGTTAAGTACCAAAGTGAACGTTAACGACATTAGTGCACACGTATAACAAAAGACGCATTTATAAATTTTATTTTAAAATTATTGGTTTTATTCAGTTCATTGACTGACTTGTGTTTGCTCGTATATACGTGCACTTTGTGACAGATATTGTCAATATTGTTTAATAGTTGTAGAGCCCCAGGTATGTGTGTTGGGTTTCAGTTGACAAAGCCATAAACTGGCAGAGACAAAGTAGTGTTGGCCAATGTTCAAGAATGGCCGATAGTCTAGCGGAACTCGGTCACCTATAAATTCCCCTATGGATAAATATAATGTATTAGTTTAGGGACTCCTTTTCTTACCATTACGGCGTTTGTTTGCATTATTTTCGTATCAATTAATGTATGTTCTTGATATTAATAAAATTGTTTAGCTAATATGACAACTAAAATATTTAAATCAATGGAGCACACGAACCCCTTACGTCATCACTTACGTCATCACTTTGACCATCGGAAAGCAACACAAAATAAACAATATTTAGAAACAAACCAACAAGACTTCGAGCAAACCAACGAAACTTGGCGAACTCTGGATGCAGATCCAAGGTATTTTTCACTCCCACCAGGAGAAAAGTGACCTCTGTTCGCAGGGTAACGAACTTGGCGCTGGTTCGTATACGGAAAATGTTTTAGATGATGGCAAATTGAAACTGTACATCACACATGAAAAGTACTTCAGTAAAAGCAACAAAATATGACCTTTGAGTCAAGTACGAGTGAAGTTACTTATGTTGTATTTAATTGAAGAAAGGCTTGTAAGAGATTAATGTGATTAAAGCTATATTCTACTTCAAATGTCATTCGAAAAACTCTATAATTATCTGAATTAACATTTTATACATTCATTTGAAGTCTCACGAAATTGTTTAAGCTTAATGCCCGGGGGGAAGAGCGGTTCTTAAGCTTTGATTGCCCAGGGGGAGGGGGTACTTAAGCTTACTGCCCAGCCGGGGGAGAGGGGTACTCTGTAATACTGATGGATAAAAAAATAATTCCATGTTAAAATTTTGGTAAATGAAGGAAAGTACAGATTTAGGTAAAGAGGAAAACCGGGTTTGGTTAAGCAAACGGTTAGAAATCAGCGTTATCAAGCTGAGCATTTACGTAAAACCGAGTATAATGCACTCAAGTATCCCCCCCCTCTCCCGGGCTTAATGACTGTGTATGCACTCAAGTATCCCCCCTCTCCCGGGCTTAATGACTGCAGATTAATCTTGTTCGACCTCACAACGACTTAGTCAACAACTTGGATCAGACGAGTTTCTTCCTCGTTTATTTTTTTAAACAAAGTAATTAACCCTTTGTTGTTATTCGTGATAAAATGATATGATGTCAATCAAAAAAAGTACTTTTGAAATATTTGATCTCCCTCGACAAACAACGCTGGTTTATGTAACCTTGGAGCGCGTTGTCAAGTGAGTTACCGCTTGCAGTCAAGAAGAACATCGCCGGAATACGAAATGGCGAGAATGAAAATAGCTGTTGTTGTTTGTAGCTTGTTGGCTGTTACTGGAGTGGCTTGTCTAATAGCAGGGATTGTTCTCTTTCACACAAAGTCGGCTTCATGTGATAAACCTACCGGTGGTGGCATTTCATCAAGAGTAACCTGTAGATTTTCCGAGGAGGCACAACGTGTTGGATTGCCCGAATTCTTGCAAAAAGTTCAAGATACATTCTATGATCTCCATCCAGAAAGAATAGCTTTGAAAACAAACGTTACAGTGAAGGAAATCTTAGAGAAATTCGCTTCGTATGATCCCTCGCCGGTTAACTTACAGCAAACAACTGACAAGTCTTTGGAACTTCTTAGAGAAATAAAAAGTAAGAAAATCATGAAACATAAAATGAAACCCCGAGAGAAAAAAGCTTTAGCTCAGGTCACACACTATCTGCAGCACGTGTTTGGTACGCCTTATGATGGCAACTATTATGCCGGGGATTATCTTCTTGGTCCAAGCTTCTTCTGTTTGCAGGCTATCTGTGACGTGACAAAGCATTGGGGAACGGCTCTATCCTATTTCAAACCTTCTACAGTAGACGAGGTCCAGTTATTGTTAAATAAGATAAAGACCATGAACCACACGTTTGTGCAGTACAAAGAAAACATGATATATGGAGCTAAAGCAGGCATGGTTAGATCGATAGAGGACTGCAGAGCTGGTGTGCAATCCTTAGTTGGACGAAGATTTTGGTACATGACTAAGCCTGAAGGTACGGTATAAATTGCTTTTAAAAACTCAAAATGTTCTCAGTGATCAAGTATCTGTAATTATTCACTAATCAATTAAAAATCTTTCATTTCTATTTTAAAATGACGCACTAAGCCATTTTTATTTTGAAAATAAGAAAATAATTAAGTTGCCTTGTTTGATAAAGAGCTCAATCGACTAGTTTGTTTGTGTTGTGGCTCTAAAGTGATAGACAGACAGGAAACATTCAGTACAGTTCTATGTTTAATCACTATCCTGTGGGGTCGGCATTATCTAAATAACACTGAATCTATGGGATAATCTTCAATGAATTCTCTCAAACCATGCAGGGCTTGGAAAATATCAGCAGGCAATCGCGGCATGCTTAATAATCAATTTCAACACGACATTATTACACGTTTAACGTGCATTAACATTTGATATTAACCCAAGTATTGACTCTTCTTGGTTCTCCCCCCCCCCCCCCCCTTTGCTAGTGATATATTTAAAGTAATTTTTGCCAGATATTAATTATTTTGTAACAGTCACATGCAGGCTTGTCACTATTGATAGAGTTTTGATCAAGAGATTACCGCATGACCCGGAGAGTGAGTCGCCGTGCGCGCTCTTAAAAAAATGTGTTTTCATGGCGCAGATGTGTCAAGTATGCTCTCCTGGTGCAGTCTATCTATCTTATTAGTCATTATCTTTCCGTGGGAAATAACAGCGTTCAAAGAGTCTGCTCTTTCTGATGAATTTAGGTTAACGGTGAGAGTTGATCTTCAGCTTGTCATTCTAAATTTGTAAAAAAAGGCCAACATCGTTTCTGTATTGTCACCGAGTTTGATGGCTCTTGGAGATAACAAAAAAACCGAGCCATCTTGTCGATTTTGGTATCTTCATATCAAGATAGCTCATTGTAATATTAAAGACACGAAAACGGAATGCGAGACCAATCTTCAACAAGAAGATAATGTGTCCTATCACTCGGTTATAGAAAACCCCCTCGACATCACGTCAAATTAACAGATTAGCCGGGTTTGGTATGATAAGTCTGTATGATTCAATAGTTATCAAAGCATCAATTGGATTATATTCATAATCAGGTTTTAAGGTCTTGGTAATCTGCTTAATATCACCATCCGTAAGCTCTGATACTAATAAGAATCAATTTTGACAGATTAATGAAATATATGGTTTTAAACGTGAATTATACATATCACTCGGTCTGTGATAACAATGCTTTGGAAACAAGCCTTGGTTGATTTAACAAAGACGTCACGACAAAGGCAGCCTTCAGTTTTTGGTATGGTCTTCATGTAGCTGCACAAATATATTGTTTTCTGTTGCTTTACATAGAAAACAATACCTCAGGACATTTGCGCAGCTTCATGAAGACCTTGTCCAGTGTTCTGAGTTGCACGAGGAACTGGTAACTAGTATGGTGCCCAATGTATGATGGGACTGATTAATGAGATGTTCAGTTTGCTAGGACCAGATCCCCTCATCCTCCACTATCAGATCGATAAACAAGTTTGTTTCGTTACGTACATATATAGATCACCAATAGACCTTTCCCGCATTCGCTCCAAAATGTCTACCACAATCTCGATCTGAAGCCATTGTTTGAGGACACTGGAGCATGATGTGGGAAAGGTCTGTTTGATTTCTATTCTGTCTGATTTCTATTCTGTTTGATTTCTATTCTGTTTGATTTCTAGGTATATTCAAACGAGGTGCTCGTCTACACGCCTTGCTGAAGGACGACTACCTGTCCAAACTCAGTAAAAAAGAAAGTGATAAATGGTTTGACAAGCACAAGAAAAACGTCACAGATGACATCCGTGATCACGTGTTAACATACGTCGGCAAACCCCTATACGAACTAGTCACGTGCGTAAGCCAAAAATAACTAATAGTAATACGGTCTTAGTATCGAGCTGATTACCCTAACACCAACCTTAACCCTAAAATAACTAATAATCTTGTTAATAAACCAAGTAATGATGGACGACCGGATGCGGCGCCAAAATTTGACATAAAGGGGAGAAAATGAAAAAAAAAAGTGTTTTTCGGTCAAGATATGTTCTTTTTTCCATTCCCTTTTCTAACGAGAAATAAGAGAGAGACTGGAAACAGCGATGAGAAAAAAAGTCTATGATTAAGTAAGCATAAACATTACAAAAGTTTATTTTAAATTTTCTTCTTTAAGGTATCTAAAAACCACATATCTTGAACACTGTGTACCTAGCAACATATCGAGTGGACTGGGAAGTCTACCTTTGGATCACGTGTACGTCAATGGGACACGAACCAACCAATCAACACACCCATATTTACCAACTAATCAACGACTTAACGGTTCAAAGGCGTACGAACATATCATGTCTTACTTTACTACTACTGATATCACACCTAACGAAGTACATGCTCTGGGATTCAAGATGATTGATAAACTCTATTCCCAGGTACCACAAGTATATGTAATTCAAGGGCGGATCCAGGGGGAAGGGTCCAGGGGATCAGGACCCCCCCTTTTCATTCCGTTTTTATTATGATGTCACATATCACATGTCGTTAAATATGACGCCATCTTACTTCTGGACCCCCCTTATTTTTCAAATTTCTGGATCCGCCCTTGTAATTGTAAAACAATACTATAGTTGATCATTATAAAGTCATGCGGTGATAAAACCGTTCAGAAGAAACAGCGAGTCGTCCTCGTTCCCAGGCTCTTTTCAAGGAAAGGAATAGCTAGAGCCTGGGGACAAGACAACAACAACAAGCTTTTTATTAGTACCAAAAGATATATTTACATGTGCTTAAAATGAATGATTAATGTTTAAATAAATAAAAGGTGATGACGGCGAGTGTGCGATTCCCCGTACGTCGCGCGTTTGGGAAAACGAAACATTCAGTCACGCGCTTGATACAAAAGAGAAGTACGAAGCTAAGATCACTCCTCTGAGCCCTGGGGTAAACACAGGGTGATAATTAAGCGGAATTAGTGACATTGCAATGTTTAATAATTTTGTGTGGTTTCTACCAGGGTTAAGGCCAGTTGATGTCCAACATAAACGATTTTTTTTCAAAGAAAAAACATATTTATACTCAAAAGTAGAACTCTTTTCTTTATACAGGTTCTTGAGTTGGCTAGAAATGAATCAAAAACATCTAATAATACTTTAGCAAAAGAAGCTTTTTTTCTTAAACTCAATGATTCCAACATGTACTACCAAACACAACCCATCCCAGAAATTGAATCTAATGCAACTGCACATGTAAGATGCCCTGCGGACCCGAAGAAATATTGTCCAGTTCGCTGGGAAATTATTCAAAAGTGGATCAAAGATGCTTACAAAGTAAGTGATATCGTTAGTATTACACTGAACACGCACTCAAAGTATCTTATATGTGCACATAATTGCAACACGTACATACACGCACTCAAAGTATCTTATATGTGCACATAA
>JAUUIK010186788.1:0-10794 GCA_032270385.1 Urticina crassicornis | reverse complement strand
CCGGGAGGACATTGTTGGTCTTGTCTCTTGCTTTCAATGATGTTCTTCTTGCAACCCCAAACACCGGGAGGACATTGTTGGTCTTGTCTCTTGCTTTCAATGATGTTCTTCTTGCAACCCCAAACACCGGGAGGACATTGGTCTTCTTTATTAGATCGTTTACCAGAGTTCTTTTTCTTGTACATGTGTTTGAAGAATTTGGTAAAGCTTCTTTTACATCCCCACACTCCTGGGGGACACCGTTGATCTTCTTTTATGGAACGTTTGCATCCCCACACCCCAGGGGGACAATGTTGATCCTCCTTTGCAGCATCAGTGTTACGTTTACACCCCCACACCCCAGGGGGGCAGTGTTGATCCTCCTTTTCCATATCGATGGTACGTTTGCATCCCCACACCCCAGGGGGACATTGCCGTTGATCTAAGGAGCGGCGCATTCGACTATATGGAGATCCATCGATCAGTTGTGGAGCTAGAAGAGCCAGCGCTGTTATAACAAATATCGATAGCATTTTTCTGAAAGCAAAAGACAAAATACGTTAGACGTTAAAAGTAAACCATTCGTTTGTCACTTTTGGGCAAATTCTCAACAAAAAACCCGTCTACCTATTAAACTCGAAAATGACGATTTATGTTCCGAAGAAAGAACGACTACAGATTGGAAATACTCGAACGTCTTTCACAGGATGGAAACCCGATAACTCCGACCTAATTGCCAAGATAAAGATTTCCCAACCTTTAGAAAAATATCCAATCGTAGGAATAGTTTATACCCATAAAAAATTTACAATCCCAACAGATTTCTATCAAATTTCCAAGAAATATATCCATGCCATGGAATAAAATACATAGTTTTCCTGAAAGCGGGAACTTAGGTCGACTAACTACGCTATCGTACGTAATCTCAAAATCTCAAAATTCATGTTCTTAAAATTGTTGACAAAAATAAAATGAAATAGAGGAGAGAAGAACGAAAGAGAGAGAAGACTGAAAGAAAAAGGAAACTGACATGGAATATAATGACACTGGGTTATCTTAAAATTCAACATTGAGAAGAAAAAAACATTTTGCCAAAGAGCCAGGTTGTGATAATTTTAACCTCTGAAACTCCTTGCTCTTTTTCTTAAGAAATCGTGATGGATTGATTGTTTTTCATACTGTATAAGCATTATTAAGACTTTTGTTCACCTTGGTTTCGTATCTTTGCAGCACAGTCCAAATATCAGCAGAAGAAGAGTATAGCGAGTGACCGATAAATGATAGTCTTCAAAACGCCTCGTCCCGAGCAAATAACCTAAAAGTTTCTGTTCGATTCAGCAGCTCAGTTCTCGTACAGCTGAAGATCTTTTGACAATCCCACAAATGTGAATCAAATCCTATTGTTGCCTTTTAAGAACTTCGTTGGGCTTTGATTTCATTTACTGTTGAATACGTAATAGACGGTAGCCTAAGTCTTCAACAAATAGCCCTACATTTGCCTTTTTAACCTCAATCGCTCTGATTGGGTATCGCCCAATACCAAACAAATATTCAATAAGCTGTGTAATTGCTAATAAAACCTAAAGCTTAATCTTACTGACAAGCTGATTAGAAGATAAGATAATGTGGTTTTTGTGAGTGAGGGTGGTTTTATCGCCAGAACAAAGTGCCAAGTAATTGGCTCCGATGGATTCTTTACACTCTGAAATCTTCAATGAATTGCTGTGGCATTGGAATCTGTCAACAAAAAATTGCTTGTTTGTCATGGAAAACACAGTAAGAGCTAACGAATTTTATCTGTATCGATTGAAAGCCGGTTCATCGCCAATTTTTTAAGAATTTTAGACTGATTAAAAAAATAATTCATCTCTTTTCAAAAAGGCAACTAAATTGCTCAATTACTTGTATTTTGATTTCTTTGTCAGTTTTCTGTACTCTTGTATACCTGTGTTTGTCCTTGAAATTAAAGCTTAAAAGTGTGTGTAAGGCTGAAAAGTGTTTGAACTCTGATTAACAACTTGAGATCAACAAAAGCAGCAAAAGAATGCCGACAAAATAATAATAATTTTGTAATTAAGAAAATTTAGATGTCCATAAACACCTGTACCTTCTTTCACCTGTTTAGGTATTTTCCCTTGAATTTCAGCTGTTACGAAAGACTGTGTGTGGAAGAATTAGTCGGGTTTATCGCAAGAAAGTGAAATCTGGCTCGGATTCAGGCGATACACACACTGAGCTTAATAATAAACAATTTTGTGTCGAAATAATCAGCTTATGAGCGTTTATCTCCATGTGAACACCTGTCCTAAAGCTATGTAGCAAATTTGAATCCCTTAGTAAAACTTCGTTTCGATTTAATAAAGCGGAAAGATGTATAAAATAGAGTGTCTTTATCTTCGCTTCTGCTTCTTTTAAGGGGTATATATAGGTTCTATAAAAGAAGATAATTGAAAGAAAAAGTGCTTAAGTTTTTCTCTCGAGACTTCGCTTTCTGTCATTACACTTAAGATTTCCTTCGAGTAGTTTCGCTGAAATTTCATCACAAACGCAAAGAGTGTTATTGGATTATACACATCTTAGAGGAAAACCAATATTTACCGATGATATTGCATCAAGGATGAATACATCTATCTTTATTTGAGTTGCCAATGATTTTATTTTTTTGCTTTTAATGTTTTAGGCGATCGAGTGGGTGTTATAAAAGCATTCTTTTCCCGGCTCTGAGCTTATCGCAACTCAGTTAAAAGACTTCTTGTGATAATACCCTCATGGAACAGAGCGCTAAAGAATTGGTAGTGCAATAACAAAACAAAGCTTATCTCCAACAAAAAAATTAGCTGGCTTAAACTGTTCTTTAGAAAATCTACCAATTTGACAAAAGATTATTTTACTTCATGGCTGAATTGCCATTTAAATACAAACTGAGTTTATAAATTTTATAAACTCACATTCGCGCCGAAACAATTGTCACTTAAATCAGTTAACTGCCGGGCAGGTGAAGGAGTATCTAAATATTTCAAATCGTTGCGGTTTGTGATTTCGATTAATTCTGCAAAAAATCTCCGAGTAGATTAAGTCGCTAAGTGACGAGGAATGTGTTTTTGGTCCTGCATCCCTTTACACCACTTGCTCAGCCTTTTTGCTCTCAAATATTACCAGAACAATAATCCCACAAGATGCTTTTTTTTTGTATGTCTAGCTACAGCTTATCAAACGAATTAGATAATAAATATCTAATAGCTTATTCAATAAGTTGCCTATTGACTGAGAGTTGGACCTCGGCACAGTATTGAAATATCATAGAAATATTTTAAAAATAAGTTTACAATTCATTTTGTATTTTCCAACACTAGTATTGACATAATTGGCATGCAAATATTGTAGAAATATCAGTCCATTCAAGGATTACTGGTTTTTAACTTCAGTTTGGTTTTCTTTCTTTTATCAATCAATACTATAAGTGTTTTTTCAGCTCGTAGAGAAAATAAGATGATGTATTCGTGTTTTCTGTAAATCATATTTTCTACTCTGACTCGATTCTAAGGTATCAGTATGAATATCCGTTTTAAGACATTGACTGAATGCGCATGCGTACTTGACCTCAACACTTTCCCACCACTATACTAATAACCAAAAACAAAACCTAATGTTATGAAGGAAATCCATGAAGAGCAGTCAGTTTAAGGAAAATCCAGGACTTTTGAGAGATATAGTTTTATGCTGGCTCTGTTGAAAATATGTAGGTATTTATCCTTGAATTTGGACCAACAAACGATATTCGGTTGATATTTTTCGATATTCAGATATTAAACAAGATATATAATTAACCTTTAATTTCCCGCGTTTTCAGAGAGCAGACGCCTCCGTCCGGCCGCTAGTTTTAACTGGGCGTTTTATGGGTTCTGATTGGCTAAGAGCTTCTGAAAGCTAAACAGTGTAAAACGTGCTGATTGGTTAGTAAAGGGGAGAATATAAAACTGGAATTTACTGATACGATGGTGAAAACACTGGGAAAGATCCTGATTTGATAACTATTGATTAAAACGTATTTTTTAAATTTTAGTTCGGCAGAGTAAAGAAGTCGATAATCACCAGAAAACCTAGGCCTCTTATGATATTTGGAACACGAGACGAATCTTCTAACATAATCAAACATCGAGTTTATACTGATATATCAGCCTGAGGGCACGTCTAAAACATTTCATCTATAATTTCCTATGAAATTATCAACATAATTCCCCGTAATTTCAGCCTTTTCATTATAATGAAGAGTTTAGCTTATCTCTAACTATTGTAATAATGAAATCACATGTCCTATTTCACTTCCGAAAAAAAGAGCAAATATTTTTACAATTGGTGAACATTTTGTATTTTTTTCCTAAACTCTCCTAAGGTTTTGAAGCTTGCCATTTTTTTACTCTTAGTGAGCATCTCTCTAATCTAATGACAAACGGTAAGGTTTAGGTCTTGCTGATAAGGTTTAGGTCTTGTGTGGAAAAAATCGTTATGGATGGATACAATGCGTTATATTTTCATATTCAAGGCCGACATGTCGCAATGAACCTTGCGGGTGAGCTAAAAAGGATCAATAATACTTTCTATATTGGCGAGTAAACAATCTTGAAAAAAAAAGTTCAAAAACTAACAAGAGAATAGTTAGTGAAAAACGGCATCTTTTTGAAGAAAGTTGATTTTAAGAAAGGAGTAAAAGAGTAAATATGCTATATACTCAGTAAGAACAAATTTAAAATTCACAAGCCAGAAGCAAAAATGAAAAGAAAATTTAGAGCTAAGAGAAAATTGAGAGTTACCTGTTTACCTTACGTTGTTATTTTTTCCACCAGTGAAGCGTGATAGTAGTAGTGTCGAGTGAGTTCTGTCTTCACTGGTCGCTATCCTGACAGTTCCGTGCTTCTCTGGACGAAAAGTAAGGGCTTTTATAGACACATTGGTTAGGATTGGGTGGGCTGTCTGAGTACTTCGATATTTTAGAGAGCTACATTAGTGTAGAACATCGGGTGGGAAGACGATGTCAATGAAAAACCGGAAACCAATTAGAATATTGCTGACGGAAAGATAACGCTAAACCACTGCCGAGGCAATTTTCTAGATTAGTGAAGCCGTGACGGCTGGCTGCATTTTTTCTTAATTCAAGAACGCTTTTCGCGTAGCCTAAATTACGTCGACAGCTATGGATCCTTCCTATTCAAGCCCCTTAGATACGTTATTGCCTTTATTTAAAATATGTTCTTCATTTGTAAGGGTTTTCGAGGGGATTCTGCTTTTTGAAAGCGCACTTAAATTGACATGTATCAATTCAAATAAATAAATATTTCGATTCTTTCATCGCAGTATTTGTTATTAAGACGTGATTGCTACAACCAGATCACTGATCAAAAAACAATTTGTTACCGACCGCAAAACACGTGTATACTCGCCCCAAATATCAAAGTGAAAGGATTTTATTGACTTTGTAAGGAACAAAATCAGTCTTCACTAATTAAACCTTTCTAGCGACAGAGCACTAAATTAAAATATCTTCACCCATATGCAGCTGTCTTAGGAGATTTCACTGAAATTCTATCGCTTTTCGTTTATCAACGCAATCGCTAAGCGGGCGGCGTCGAGAAAAAGTAATGGCTTGGACATATCTCGCTTTAACAACCGCCAAACCCGGCTCCTCTATTTTGTTCGAGCCCATTGTGAAATGTTGGTTGTTTGGCAAGTCAAAGTCCCGCCCTACTCACTATTCAATGTCTAAATAAAGGCTACAATTCGTTCAACACTAGTCGAATGACCAAAATGACAAGGATCCAACCTCGATTTAAATGCCAACCGTTCATATAACATTTCTCTATGACAAAGCTTGTATTTTTATTGAAATTCATAGAAAGATTTAGCATTTTTCACTGTAAATCCTATAAACATATACCACGAAATGTGTTGGGTTTTTCGAGTAGATAACACCATGATACACTTTTGACAGTCAAAACCCTCTACGAACTTGAAAGATTTCACACTTTTTAATTGCTCTATTCAGTTGATCCTAACTAAAGCGCAGTTTACGTAAAAGTGGGTTGTAAGTCATCCTTTCTTCAGGTTCTTAAATGAGGCCAGCTTTGGATAAAAGTCATTTTGGGGATAAAAAAAACACTGCTGGAAAAGAAATCACGATCTAAATGACTCCGCTTCAAAAGACAACAACTTTTAGTTACACAAACATGGCTAAAACGATAAAAATGCGAAAAAAAACTTGATTCCATGAGTGAAGGTGTAATGAGGCAAGTCGGTTGCCGAAACCGAAACCGAAATTGATTTTTAATTTCTCCGAAGCAGTTCTTAAGATGTTTAATACTAGAAGCTAATTAGGATCTTCTTGAGCTATTAACACATCGTTTTATATTTTTAAAAATACACAATTTACAAGTTTTGAGTTTTCTATAATTTCAAAAATGTAGCGTCATAACAAAAGGTAACTGAGGAACTTCTAAACAACGCCGCCCCCAACAGCTGTCTGTCTCAGCGAAGAAATGCTCTTCCTTATACAATGAATATTGTCTGGATTTAGGAAGACTAGATTGGCGTGATGTAGTGGTTACAAGAAACGCGAAGACTTCGCGCGTATTTATCTAGTAAACCAGCTTTGATCAGTTCCGAGTAAACTGGGTTTGATCAGCCCGAGTAAACTGGGTTTGATCAGTCCCGAGTAAACTAGTGGGTTTGATCAGCCCCGAGTAAACTGGGTTTGATCAGCCCCGAGTAAACTGGGTTTGATCAGTCCCGAGTAAACTGGGTTTGATCAGTCCCGAGTAAACTGGTTTTCATCAGTCCCGTGTAAACTGGGTTTGATCAGTTCCGAGTAAACTGGGTTTGATTAGTTCCGAGTAAACTGGGTTTGATCAGCCCGAGTAAACTGGTTTTCATCAGTCCCGTGTAAACTGGGTTTGATCAGTTCCGAGTAAACTGGGTTTGATCAGTCCCGAGTAAACTGGGTTTGATTAGTCCCGTGTATACTAGTTTTCATCAGTCCCAAGTAAACTAGTTTTCTGCATCAGGCCCGAGTAAACTAACTCAGTGTCCAACTAGGTATATTTTCAGTGGAAAAACTTGACCCGGCTAGTCATTTTCCATAGGACAAAAAAGGTTGGAAATTATATGATAAAATGTATTGAAGGAAGTTATGTTTTTCATCCCATGAAACTAGTTTTTCCAGTGTCAAAAGAATTATGTAGATTTTGCAGTATAATCAAACGATGCTCTTGAACGCCCTTTTATTTTACTTTCAAAACTTGCGCACTGAAACCTCATCACTTACATCTTTTTTTTAACATGTTTTTCATCGTGGAAAAACTTAGACCTCGATCGTTCTGGAAGCCATCTCAGTTTTCATTGTTCTTACAATAAACTTCCAATATTATTTTCAGCCGCAGTTTAGAGAAATTAAAAGTTTTTCTGGCTTCATTTTTATTGGTTGGTTGTGGAGCACGTCATTGATCACGTGTTAATTGCATCAAGCTGAAACCTGCCAAAACTAGTCAATGAATGGAGAATACATTTAAGCGGCATCTACATCAGCAATTTTTCCTTGACAATTATACTTGACAATTTTCATTGCTCGTGTAGACGATCAGCAAGTTTTCCTTGACAATTTTTTATTGATAAGGTTTCCTTGCTCGTGTAGATGATGAACAAGTTTTCCTTGACAAGTTTAGCGGAGTACTAACATAATATTGGTTCCAGTCTCTTGTCGAACAAAAAACAAAATGGCGTATGTGCAGACTGAGCGTGCGAAAAGACTGGGAACTAATCTCATTAATATTCCTTGCCACATTTTCCTTGTCCGTCTACACGAGCAAATTTCAACCTTGACTATTTTTCCTTGTCAAGGAAAAGCCAACATGCTAGCTTTTCCTGGTCAAGGAAAAATTGTTCATTTACTCCATCTACACGAGCAATTTTTCCTTGTCAAGGAAAAATTTCTCGTGTAAACGCGGCTTAAGTGTTAAATAGAAGGAATAAGATCTCAATGATAATTCTACGCACAACTCACTTAGGGCCAAGAATGACGTCACGTGAAGGTGACGTCACATGGATGTAACGTCAATCATTGTCAATCGTATCCCAGATCCCACAAAATGTTGGAAATGCGACTTTATCAGCGTAAATCAAATGAGCTTAAGATTGTTATAGATCTTTAAGTAGGTGCGTCCTTAAAACCCTGAATCCACCACAAAATAACCACGTTTTAAAATATTTCAATTGCTTGTTAAAAATTTATTTCACAAAGAACGTATACTGTCATATAAAATCATTCTAAAATTTCTTGTGGATTTTAGTCGTTTTTGTCTGAATACATCTAATAGCTGTATATATCTTAGATATAACGCGCACTCTGATTGGTCGAAAGTTTGCAATATGAGTGTCTATGTCAGGACAGATATTCTGCGTGCGTTTGAACATTTCATCGCTTATATGATATATATATATTTATTTATTTAATGGCCGCTCCATATTACTTAAATATGGATTTCATATTTCATTTTTTTTTAATCAATCTAAAATTTCACTATAACGATTTTTGATTTTTGTCAAAAAAATTTGAATGGTTCAGTTGCTGGTCATAAAAGATTCCAAATGAATTGAAAAGCTCAATATAAATTAACTGCCATGTTTAATAGCGATAGCCGGTCATTCTACTCTAACAAGAGCACTACACTGTCTCGTACTTATCAAACTATGATATCCAGCGATCTATTCGAAAGGCTTCGAGGGTTGAGCATAAAACGCCCACTGATCAGTTCAGTCTACCGTAAATTCCTTCTGGTTCGACGCTCACGAGTTTAAAGATAACAAAACCACATAACAACAGATCGAGTTTAAGACCAAAAAACCCAAAAGGACACATGTTTAAGCCGTATCAAAATCTTCCAATTACAATCTATATTTTTAGTTTTTGAGGTTTTGTCGACTGAAACCTCGACACGTGTTCTGGTGTAAGCTTCTACGATAATACACAGATACGATAATAGGATAGCTAACAAAAGCTCTTTAGGCAGTATCGAGGTTAACAGTTGACGTATGGGTTTATATCCAATCTCGACGGATATTTTTAAAACAAAAAACAAAGACATCTTGATTTACAAATCAACATGCTGGCGTGAACTCTGGAACGTGTCCAAACCGAAAAATATGTAGGCGTAAGTACAAGATTTCCCAAGGAAAGATAAATTAAAGTGTTTTTTCAAAACTTTTCTAGGTAAGTAGGAGCTGAGATTTTATCTGCTGAAGAATTTGAGAAGCAAAGACCAGGCGAGAATTACCGAGAACTTACAAACACCTAAACTAGGATCTTGCTAGGACAACAGATTTAAGAACTATTTTGTCTTTGAGTATTAAAATAAAACGGAATCACATTGGATAAGGTTGATAATCTTCTTCGTTATAATCAGATTTTCTTTCGAAATTTAATTATTTTTTTAAATTTTAAGTTCGAATAACGAGTTGGTTATAGTTCCGAATCGACGGATGACTGATCGTCTTCGTTACCAACAAGACGTTTTAGACGCTGGAGGTGGTGATAAGCTCTAGAAAAACAAGATTGATAGGAAAATATAGTGAATAATTATATAAAAATATAATAAGTAAAGCAAATTTAAAGAATTGCAATATAAATATAAATTTAATTTGTATTATAGAGTGATCGCAATAAACTTGTAAAATATAGTTACTGGACAAAATACGCGACCTAACATCTTTTGTTTCTTTGCGTCTAATAGACACTGACTTTTAGATTTTGTTTCACGGGTTTATTGCAATCACTCTACAGTCCGTGTACAGCACAGTAGGGTACAGTAGTAGAGAGTGGTATACAGCACACGCTCTAATCCAACTCCCCTGTAAACAACACTGTGGGCGTTATTTTCATTGCACAGAATACCATCATCATCGTTGTTATCATATCATCACTGTATCGTCCTATCAACTATCACTAGTTCCTTATCAGCGGTCTCGAGGGGCACATTGGGAAGGTACTTCGTATAGCTAGGGTCTATCATTTTGTACTTTATTGTAAATGTATATGGCCATCATATTTTTGTTTTTTATTTGCACACATAAAACCTAACCCTAACCTCAAGAAAGGAATAACATGGAGTCCAAAATATTCCGCATCTTCCGCACTTTGCATAAACACAATAATTTATTATTCTTAATATCATTTATGCATGGAATTGTTCCATGAGTGCCCTTAAAATCTTTATTATCGTTACCTTTGTAAGGATTCTTCTCCGTGAAAAAGCTGGGACGAAGCTTCACTTTGATCATCTAGAATGCAGAAATATATAAAATGGTTTGGAAGTTTGGAAAGCAGAAGGTAGAAAAATAACCCTCGTATGAGGAAAGACCGCACGCTTTTGTTTTTTGTCTTTTCACAAATAGAGTCTTCTTTTCTAATGATGATTATTATTATAGCGCTTGCCTTGGTGGCCTGGTTACCCTTCTTCAACTTAGGTTTACATGATGACGTCACTTTACTACCATTACCAGAATGCTTTGCGAATTTTCTTTCTTATTCAGATTTTTATTCCCTCGTGAGAACAGTAAGACAATTGGTACTAATTAACTAACAAAAGAAAAAAGGCAAAGCATTCTGGTAGTTGTAGTCAAATTACGCCATCATGCAAACCTCTTATAGACCGATTCGAAAAATGGCCGCCGCTAATTTAAATAATTTTTAAATTTAATTGTCAAGTAAAATAAATTACTTTACCCGAAAGAAGACAATAATATATAATATTTCGTAAAATTTTGAATGTA
>JAUUIK010186677.1:0-10802 GCA_032270385.1 Urticina crassicornis | reverse complement strand
GCACGGCACAGCCTTCGAAGGTCAAACTTTGATTGTAGCCTGACAACCATGAGTTTGTACTTGTTACAGAAATGCAATGCCATGTCGGCTACTTTACCACCTGTCACAATCACTTTAACGCCAGCATCTACTATTTCCTTTATTTGCTGTGGGAAAAAAAAAACAATTATCATCAAAATCCTCAATATTTTTGCTATCACAATTATTATCATCCTTAGTGATATCCAGCCATTATCACTACTAATCATCATCATCAACAACAGCCATTGTCATCATCATCATTAATACAACTTGTGACCACTTTCAACATTATCAGTATTAATAATACAATTTATATAATCAATATCATCAACTCCAGCCACAGCCGCAGTTACTTCTTTACAAACAAACATTTGAACACAGACATTAACTGACCTGTTCTAGTTGTTGTTCTTCACCTTTACTAAAACTCTTCAGTTCAGCAGCATTCTTGATCAGAACAGTTCCCTACGAAGAAATATCGAGGCACAAATGAAGAGTTTTATTAATAAATTAACAAATAAAACAGCTTTTTCTGTGCTCCGTTCAGTAATACAGCACGCAGGAATTGAAGAGAGCATGGAAGAAGTGCAAGGAGCTCTCGGCACTGTGTTAGCAAGTGCTGTATTACTGAAGGGGGAGCTGTTCTATTTGTATTATTAGATAGAAAAAAGTGAAGTTAAAATTTGGAAATTCAGCCATTTTGTTGAAAACAAAAAAAAACCCAGAAAATGACACCATCAAAAACTGTGCTCTGTTTTCTGAGGGAGCACAGTTTTCAGCCAATCAGAGCGTGCATAGTGAAATGACAATATAATATGTTTTCATTAGCACCAGTCTTGGCTGCTTGTAGAATCTACATAGTTTAGGTCACTGTACCTTGGTTTCTGTCTGCATAAGATCCATTGGACAAGAGTATACAACAACTTTAGCATCTACGGCACTGTTTACATCGCCTTCCACTAGACGTTTAAACACCATGCCCTGTAACACTGAAGACGTGTGGATTCCAGACCCCTATGGCAAACAAAAACAATCCATAAGGTCTAGTACTTCATTTATGGCGGCATTTGCAAGCAGATTGAAATGTTTGGGGGGGAAATGAAAAAAATGAAAAAATGGAACTTACCAAGATTTTTGCTACTCTGACATTGTCAACATTGAAATGAGATTTCTTGGGCAATATTGATACTAAAATAAACAATATTTTAGATATTAAATCATTTATCGACAATAGAAAGAATCATGTCAAGCTTCTTCAATCAAATGTAAACATTAGCCTTGTACATAAAGAAATAAGTTAGCTTTTGATTTGTGTACATACCACATGCCTGAGCTATTAACTCAGATAGAAAGTCTTCATTTCCATACTGAAAAACAATGAAACTACAGTTACATACAGGTTTACATAGCATGAAAACAGAAATGTTTATTAGAAATATGGAAAAACCCAAACAAGACAGGAAGTTAGGGTGGTCAAGTGGTTAGAGTATGGAACTTGTTTCTCATCACTGTAGATCAAGTTCAATAGACCTTTTCCGAATTCGCTTCAGTGACTACGAAACAATGGTTCTAAATCGAGGTTGAACTTGATGTTTTCATACATTTACTGTATTTTATCCAGTTCAACCGTGACTTGGAACCATTGTTTCATGGTCACTGAAGCGAATTCGGAAAAGGTCTATTTCTGTACATTGTTGATTTGATTTGAGTTGATTTTGTTGGTAATTCTCTCCCTTACATCAAGGGCTTTTTTCGAGGTAATCTGGTTTGCCTGCCCTGCAAAAACCCCAATTTGATCTCAGGGGCCACTGGGTTAACATCAAATGCTGTTACATGTTGACCGTCTATAAACAAATTCAACTTATTCATGGGGCATTCCAAGACGTAAATTCCAAAATAACCCTAGTTTCATGAAAATAATTAAACTTACCTGTTTACTTGCCACTGAAGTTTTAATTGCTTTTATTACTTCTTTTTCATCGTCTAGGTTACCCACAGAAGAACAGCTTAAATCTGTCAAAGATTACAGACATTAAAATTTCTTGATTACTATTTAATAATGTATTTTCAGATGCCGATGATCATTTCTGTCACTCTGTATATCCAGAGAAACTATGCCTAGAAACCTTCTCTCCAGAAATTGTTCTGTGATTTTTGAATTTTTTAAAAATATCTTAAGGAATTCAAGCTTTACTCATCCTGATTGGTCAACATGCCCAGGTTGATCAATTAAAGGCAAGCATTAGAACAACTTCTAGAATAAGTAAGAAAAAAAGATCCCAGTAGTTTTTTTTGATGAAAATCAACTGGTGAGTTGAGTGCTGTGTGTAGAGAATATTGAATGTAGTAAGAAGTGTGTGTGGAATAAAAGCATGCTCCCACCAGCTGTTAGCTGTAAAAATCAGCCTGCTATAACAAATATGATTCAATATTTCATTTCTTTTTTGTGCAATTCTTTTATTTACCCTTTAATAACTCCAATGCTTTTTCACAAGCCTTTTCATAACCTTCGATTATCTCTGGTACAGACACTCCCTAAAAACAACAACAAAAATTAATGTTATACAAGCATAACACAAAATAAGTAATCTATTGCCGAGGGTTTGAAATAACGACCGGTCACCAGACAATATCCGACCAAACAAGGCCTGTGAATGGTCAAACTTTTGTCATGTTTTGTTGAAAATAAACGTTCAATTTACTTTGCTGGTCATCATGTCCGGCCACTGAACACCCATTATTTCAAGCACTGTTGCTGAAGAAGGGCGCACTGTTGATAAACATTGTCTTTATAATGGGCCATTGCATTTAATATCCGCACCCCCCCCAGTTGAGGAGCTCCAGAAATCCTGGGGGTGTCCCGATTTCAATTCCAGAAATCCTGGGGGGTGTCCCGATTTCAATTCCAGAAATCCTGGGGGGTGTCCCGAATTGAATTTCAGAAATCCTGGGGGTCAAGGTAAAATAAACCATGAAATCCTGGGGGTCAAGGTAAAATAACCCATGAAATCGACCTGGGGAGGGCAAGGTAAAATAAATCAGGAAATCCTGGGGGTCGAGGAGAAATATAACCAGAAATCCTGGGGGGATTGCAACTCTCGGCCTTGTTGTCTACTTATTACCAGGCTCTAACAGCCTTGGTAATAACAGGTAACCTGTAACATTACTTTACAACACAACTGTAATACATTTATTCTGCTTACCATTCTAAGGAGTTCCTCAGCAGCTCTTAATAGTGCACCACTAAATATCAAGACGAAATTTGTACCGTCCCCAACCTAAACATATACATCATGTATGTCAGTTTCTTGAGACAACAACGATGACAACTTGGCGTCAAGGTATGATCATTGGGAATACAGGTTGTATAGCTGCTGGAGCGCTTGCATTTCAACACTGTAGCCTACATGTAAGTCAGATTTCCAGACTTGGTATGATATATGAATTAAATTCCAGGGTTCTTTCCGTTTCTTCAAGGGTTTACCCCTTGCACAATAACCAAGATATTTAAAATTCATTTTGATTCAGCTGTTGATGAAGAGCCACAGTGTGGAAATTCCACTGTAAAATTCCTCTATTAAATCATTTATTCACCTTCTTTTACAAATAATATTTTAACAGGAAAGATATATCACTTAATATCACAGCAAGTTTAACAAGGTACATGCACTTGATTAATCCTCACCTCTTGCTCTTGCATATGTGTTGCCAAAACCAACATCTTAGCTGCTGGATGTTGAACCTAAGACAAACATTTAAAATAAAGTATATGCCATTATATAATACTACCTTACTACCATAAGACTACCATAAGTATTAAAACACATCAAATACACTATTCTTCCCTGATCACAAGGAAATTACACATACCTCTAGTTCTTTTAAGATTGTTGCGGCGTCATTGGTAACAAACAATTTCTCCAAGTGATTGACAACCATCTTGTTCATTCCTGTCAATAATATACAACAACGAGAGGTGAATTAAGAACTGGTACACAAGCAGTTACAACAGATACAAAACATCTTAACTTGTCGAGGTAACTGGATGGAGGGTAGGTGCATAGCAGCAACAAAAGCCATAAAACACACACTGCAATGATTAGCGAATGCAATCGCAGAGCAAACCATGTGGTTGGGCAACACACAACATCAACGCATGTGCAAGTTAGGTAAACAAATACCACTGGCCAAGTTCCTCCCCCTGTTTACTTTGTTTATTTATAACCCCATTAAAGCGCATAACTCACCGTTTGGACCAAAAGAAGTTTCTGTTATTCGTGACAACTGTTCACATGCTTCAATATTTCTATATACAGCTTCTTCTAGACCACTATAAGCCTGTAAATAAGAAGGTAACCAATTATAATACGATATAGAATCGCATAGCTCAATATGAAATCGTGTGCTGTTTGGCTAACGATGCGAGCGATTTAGCGTGGAATCACCTACTTACGCAGAGAGCCCAAGCTGCCGCACGGAAATAGCAGTACAAAATGTAAAAATCTGTTTTGTTTTCACTGGTTTATGCCAAGAAAATTCATTGGCCGACTCTGGAATTCCATGTTGAATTTCACTCGATAACCAATGAATTTACCTATAATACACACTCGAATTGGCCAAACAAATTAAAATTGTGACACTGACTCGTTAGCGTCCTTTGCAGGCTTCCTTAGTGTCTGTCCTAGCCTTCCCTCCCCACTAAGAACTAAGAACATCTGCAAAGGAGGCTACTGACTTGTAGCATGTTCTAGACATGGTACCACGAGTCGACTGCGACTCTCCAAAGGAATTATGGGTTATCACATTTGGTTAGCATTTTTCAAGTAGGTTCATTGTTTTTGTTCTCATTCAATCACACCACATAGTTAGAGTTACAGCAAAGTATGAATGGGTACAGCATGGCTACGGGACTGTTACTAAGTAACTGTCAGTTTATTCGAATCAGCTGGGGTCTCAGAGGGACTGGCTGTCAGGGTATCAAGATAAATTCTATAAGACACAAAGCCACAATTATCAAACATATAGAATCGTTTTTAAAATGTTTCTAAAACAAGTTAATTTTTTTGAAAAAAATACAGTGATTGCAGATCTTTAGAAATAATTTTTATCAACACCCAATATTACAGAACTATAGAACTGTACTTTGAATGTACAAACATGTACGCATAGATGTGCGTATCATTGATCATCAAGCTAATTATACAGCCATTATAAGGATTCAAAAGGTACGTATTCGCTTTGTAGAGGCTGTGCAACTTTACACCCTTGAAATACGAAGTCAAAAAAAATTAAAGCAAAAATGTGGAAAGTTTTGGTGAAGTTGGACGATTTCAATACCTGGAATAAGAAATACGTACAGAAAATGCCTAGAAATTCAATGAATAACAAAAGGACTTTTTATAAAAGCCTTGTGGCAAGTTTAAGGATAAGAAAGGTTTATTTTTCAGGCAAATTTGACAGAATATTCACCGACATGCCTTCAGATTTACCACGTGCCCGGCTTGTCAAGCAACTTAATGCTCAAAAATACACTAGTTTACAAGCTAGATTCAACACAAATGAGTATCAAGATATAAGCATGGTATAGTTAGGTAAGTTATCAGTATCATTGATTCATCGTACCTTTGCTCCATCCTTGAGCATATGTTGCATTGACGATTTGGGGACGTGAAGCGCCATCTTGAATCCTTGACTACACCTTCCTTTACGCGAAGAGGCTTCTGGGCTCTCGTACCACAGGGAACCCGATCATTTGATTCTTAATATATTTTTCTGGATTTTTATACTTCTAGGTGTAACCTTTTGGGATCACCGAACGGTCTTTTATAATGATGATTATTTCGCAGCATTTTTCGATTATTTCACTGTACCGCTCTGTTTTATAACTTTAAAAAAATAAAGTAGAATTTACTGAAAAAAAACTATTAAAAAAAAAAACGATGAAAAAAATCGTCTGTGTTTTCTAGTTAATCTGCTGTCCGTTATGAAATTAATTTTTTATTTTTGTAGTTTATAAATCTGAACTGCTTGGCGTTCCTTTTTAATCCTCAGTGCTTATCTTCACATCTTAACGAGTTTATATATTTTTCTTGTCCAAAAGCATTAATAATTTGCAGTAATTTATGAAAAACTCATTTTCGTTCAACAGGTGTTTTTCTCGAATAACTTAAATTGATTTTCGGTACAAATCATTTTTATTTATAATGAATATTTTTTGAAGACTTTAAGTGATAAGAAAATGTTTCACGAGTTCGGTGTTTAATTTGACATCAACGAATTTCAAATTTCAAAACTTTTTCAATGAACTTCAAAAAAATGTACGACAAGAAATGAGTTGGCGTTTCGATCAGTCAACGTGTTTCTTTTGTTCGTCATAAACTGCTTCTACATTCGCCACGTCACTAGAGTCTCAATTTCCCAGTCTTTCGTGTTGTGCACTGATTCGATGCTCCAAAAAAAGCGAGAAAATTTTCAATTATTTTCTCGAGAAAATTCATCTAAATACCTGCTATGTGTTGCTGTAGGTGTGGCTTTCTTTCAAGGAAGATAAAAACGAATGAAAGAGAAAGCGAATTTTTTTCATTATCCGGGCCGCTTTTAATATTCTGTTGTTACCAAATAAGAACAAAAGAAAGCCTGTCGAGTGCTCATCAGCTGTTGACAGTCGCCCCTCCCCCTTTGACATGCGTACAATCATTGTAAATACAAGTGAGCGACTTTAGAAGCTTTCGCGTGCAGCAGAAGCGGTGGGATTGAGCTAAAAGAAGCAGTGATCTAATACCTGTTAACAGCAAATACGTTGCTAGAAATCATGCCACACTCTAAAGGACATCGCCAGAAGGGCAAAGCAGCGATGAACGGGGAAGTTCACTCGGACCATGAGGATCTAGTTGAGATAGACGAAGCTGTAACTTGTTGTTACCCCAAAGGTTGCACCCTCAACACTTCCGTGGAGCTTTCTAGAGCTGTTCGTGTGATATGCAATAACGATGTTTGCAGTTTGGGAAACTATATGCATGCCGAATGCTTTGAGGCTTTTGAGGATGATATTTTAGCGTATTTAAGAGGGACCGGGCGAGCGCGAAGCTGGTCCGAAAAACAGAGACGCCAAAATATATGGACAAAAAGGGGCTATGATCTTGCTTTCAAATGCTGTGCATGTGGATGTGGAAAAGGACATTTAAGAAAGGATTTAGACTTCGTTCCTCCGTCACCAAACGAAGCACAAGCTCAGGGAGGAAAAGTGGTGAAGCGAAGAAAGAAGAAATCGAATGATAAACCAACTATAGGTAGTGGATCGAGACCTAGGAGAAGCTCTCAATCGTCTGTATGCAGTCAATCCCCTCCCGAATATTCGCCTATCTCCCCTCCCGTAACGAAAACTCCAACAAAGAAAACAAAATCCCACGAGCATTTTTTTGGAGAATCCTTTCCAAGCCTGGATAATATCGAACCTATAAACCATAAACCTAGCACGAATGGCAGTTTATCGCTGAATTTCTTGAAAAGATCTGATTTTGGATCGTTTTTAGCCGTTTTGCCCAAACATAAAGTGAACCCCTATCACATCAAAATGGAAGAAGAGGGAGTGGACGACGCTAGACATTTCGTACTGTCAAGCCTGTCTTCTCGCCTAATATCATCTGTTGACTGTGTTCTCTGCAGTCGAGAGTTAAGTGTCTTTGACAAATACCCACTTTTGGACGGCACATTCTTTCTAAGTCCACGAGAATTAGCGCCATGTTGCATAGATGTCTCTCAAAATGGAAAGACCCAGTACTTAACAGCAGTTTGTATGCACTGTTTAGAGGGGACGCCGAACGCCATCAGGTGCAAACTGTGCAGTAAACAGTGGGATGGTTCAACGCATCAATTGGGAACTCTCTACACGTACGATATATTTGCTGCTTCGCCTTGCTGTCAAAATAGAGTCGCTTGTCAAAACTGTGCAAAACCTGTAGTCAACCTCGAACAAGAAAGTACATTGCAGTTTTTCTCCGAGTATTCTCAGGCGTTGAAATGCCCACACTGTGGTGTTTCCGGCTATCATTGTATAAAACCGCTCTCATCTTTCGAGGCATTGTCGCCTGGGCGATAACGAGCGAGAATTTGAAAGTATTATAGGTCTTCGAAGAATGATTTATGAACAAAGATGTTTAATTGTTTTGTGAAACGAAATCGTAACCATAAAAAGACGCAAATGTAGCCGACCTCCTTGCTTTATTGATTGCATCGAAGCTTGTAGTAATAATAACAACTCAATCCACACAGCTGCTTACGGTGTTTCATACAAGGCCAAACACTATATAATTTATAGCTTTGAGTCAGTTTACAGCAATTATATATTTAAAGAGGCAAAGCCGAATTTTCTTACTCCAAGGAAGCTATAATTATTTTCAACATGTCACTCCTAACTTTCATTTTCCCAGTTGTAACATCTCTCCCTGCTAAGGCCTTCTGAATACTTGGCATGAGAAACAGAAAATTCAAGGTTAGATTTTAAATCTGAAGTTGATTTTAAAAACAGATCATGCTTATAATTTTTGTGTTTTTCAGTGATTTGGATGAATGAAATTGAAAGAGAGTGATGGGAATTTAGAGAAAGTGAGAATGAAAGTACTGCTTTCTTATCGTATGTTAAGCTTTGAGAATTGGATCAACCACCAAGCATTTTCTTATCAGAGCTGATTGTATTACAATGTTGCTACTGCTGAATGTACATTGTAACATTTAAACCCTTTTTTCTTTTTGCATACAAGTTCAGAGTACGACGCTGTTGTGATTGAATTATTTAAATCCCCCTATTTCACTTTGATGTCACAGCAAGAATCAACTGTGTGAAAATGACAATATTATGTGATTCAATGAAATTGTTCTTGTCCGGAAGGAATAATTCTGCTAATCAAACGGGTCCATTCAAGAATGCACCATAAAAGATTTCAATAAACTATATGCTTTCCAAATAAAGAAGATTGAGATTCCATGTGAAATGAACTAAAATTAATAAGCTCTTAAAATTTATATAATTTTTGTGTTAAGTTTATATTTGCAAACATTTCTTTCTGTGGATTTTCTTTGTGCATTGATGTTTTTCAAGCAGTTGATCTAACACATTTGTTTTTATGACATCAAGTGAAACGGGTAAAATGAAAACAGTGCGAGGTGATTTTGATGATGCCTGCATTCTCCCAAGAGCATCCAGTCATTCAATTAGCTTTTATTATAGATATTCAGCATTATAGTCATGGAAGAAGGAATGTTGGAGAAAGGTAGAAAATATCCATTTACATGCCAGTTTATTTACAAATAAAAAGCCATACCAACAAAATAAGAACTTTATTGAACTGTTTACCTCAGTGTTTTGAAGACATGTCATTTAATAAACACTAAACTAAGTTAACGTGAGAACTTTAGTTGATAACCCTGCGACCCTCTAAGATTCAAATTGGAATTTGGGAATGTTGGCTTTTGCAGTGGGGAAAAAAGAAAACTGGAGAACCTGCAGAAAAACCTTCGAAGCAAGGGAGAGAACCAAGGAACAATTTACTCACATGTGACACCAAGTCAAGGGGTCGAACCTGGGCAATGGTGATACCGGCCCCCGTGCTTTTCTTTAAAAATTATTTATTTCACCAAGACAACTACTCAATTTTCCTTTTTTTTCCCCTTTTTTTTTTTTGGTAACCAGAAATTTTCATATCTAATCCCAAAAACAATCCAATTTTTTACATCAATAAATCATAAGTCTTAAGTAAGCAACTTTATATTCTCTAAATGTCAAATATTTTAAAAAGATGACTCATTATTGAACCACACCCTTTGAGTTTATTTTACAATTCAAACTAAATTATACAAATTTTGTCCATTCTTCAAAGTCATTATAAATGACTCCTCATCACCCTTTTTAATTAAAGTATATGACTTGTTCAATAAACCTTTAAAATTATTCTGTCTACTGATCATATGCTTCTTATTCAGTTTACTGTTGCTTTATCTGCGCGCAGTTATCTTTCAATATTTTCATCATTACCATAGCAACACTGTTTCTTTCATATCAATACACTTGATTTAATTAATCACTTTAATAAGCCTGATGACGATTACTCAGTCTGAGATCTTGGTGGCTAAATAAATGGCCATGTAACACCCCTTCTGAAAATTCATCAAAATCAAAAACTAATACTATGACTGGAAAGATCATGTTAAGATTAGTAAAAATCCAAAGTTTGAGAAAAATCGGAGTAATATTGAAGGCATTATGAATTTTTTTATTTCGAAATTTTACGAAGAAATGTATGCTGATGGGCTGATGTTTGTCCAGGCCACCAACATACATTTTTTGTAAAATTTCAAAATTAAAAAATGTCTTACTTCATCAATATTAAACCAACTTTTCTCAAACTTTGGATTTTTACTAATCTTAACACGGTCTTCCAGTCGTAGTATGAGTTTTTGATTTTGATGAATTTTCAGAAGGGGTGTTACATGGCCATTGGTATCTGTGCAAAAAAGTTTCTAATTTGCAGTTAAAGAACAATGTTATGGCTTAGGAGACTAGCACCAAGTTTCAATATAAGCACTTGAAGCTCTTATGTACACATGAGTACCGGTATTACACTTTCTTTTAAGAAGTTATACTGGTTCGACGGTATGTAAGTGCACACTTCATCAAAATGGGGCTCAGACACAGTACTTAAGTTGTCGGTTGATTGCTTCCTGAATTCCTTGAATACTGGTAATGTGATAGGAAAATGTGCCAGATATTCGATTATAACTAGTAT
>JAUUIK010186344.1:0-10807 GCA_032270385.1 Urticina crassicornis | reverse complement strand
ATGCCCCCCAAAACCCCCCCCCCCCCCCCCAAATTCTCCTACCCACCTGACTAACACATCTGCTCCTCCCCGGAAAATTATGACTGCTCTCTAAGGACGTTTCACAAAATACCAGCCCCCCCCAAACAAATTGTGACTGAAAACCTCTGATCCCCCTTCCACTTCCTCATATATAGCAGTTTCCCCTCTCTGATAAATACCAGTAGTGACCAGTCCCTGCAGGACATTTTCCTAAAATACCAAAGCATTTCCAAAATATACCAGGGATTTTGATAGAGTGACCGCAATGCATCACTGGGACAGAACTGAAAATTTTTGCGACCAGATTAAAACAGAAAAAACCCAAAAAGAAACAAAGCCTTTTTCCAACCTGGCTGGCTACCACAGGTAGCCCGCCAAGTAATAATGACCGGTCCCTGAATCTGACTGAAACAATACAATCCCTCAACACAAGCTTGGGATGCCTGTGGTAAAAATTTCACCTTTATTCTCCATGGTATTTTGAAAAAATTAATATTCAAAGATATTAAATCCAGTAAAAACTGTTACAACCAACCTGTTTTCAGATAAAGGTACCCATGTAATTATATGCTACACTTTGACAAATGCAAAAAAAACTATATTATATATAAATATTTCAATTCATATTAGTTTGGTTTATCTTTGGTTTGGTTTATAAATTTTATATCTGATTTTTGATTATTATTGGATTTATTTGCAGCAAAGAAAACACAAAAGCAATGTTTTGTGAGCTTGAATAACACACTTGATGACCAATCTCTTGGTTTTGTAGAGAAAGCTTTGATACAAGAGATGAAAGAAAACCCTTCCAGGTTTTGATATCAATTATTGTTTACATAAAATCTTTGTGTTAGTCTGAAAAAGTTTTACTAGCTTTTGTGCTTGACATTGTTTTGTTAAAAGTCTCTGTGATAATAATGATTGTTCAATCTAGTACCTGAAAGTTATGCTTTGCATTCTGATCTTCTGATAGGCAGATATAACACTATTGCTTCTCATATATTCTTATTAAGTATTAGTAAGTGGAATCATTTGAACAGATGTAATTAATATTTAAATTCTGGTTAAGTAGTAAATAGTTATTTTTCATATTGCCAAAAATGAAGTATTTAAAACTATCAGAAAAAGCCAGAACATGTTTTTCCTTATAAGGGGATTCAATATGAACAAATGTCTGTGTGGGCCAATAGGACAATAACATGATTTTTGGAGGGCATATTGTTTATTTGTGGCCCGCGTAGTGTCATTTGCACCCGAGCGTAGCGAGGGCGCAAACGACACTACAAGGGACACAAATAAACAATATGTCCCGACAAAAATCATGTTATTTACATTAACATCAATATACAAGGCCAAATAATTAAAAAAAATCAGAAGCAGGGCGGTAAATGTGTTTGCAACCCGCTTGGTTCGTTATCGGCCCGCTAGCGTAAGAATTTTTACGAGGGCAGTTTATCATTTGGCCACGTATATTGATGTTAATGATTTACAATTGTCTCTTGCTGTTCTTGGCATGTCCTGTTTTCTAACTTGTGATATGTTTAAGGATAAGTTTTTTAGGGTGATGTCGTCTGATATAGAGAAACTACATCTGAAGTTTTGCAAACAAGTGTTAGGGGTTCATAGGCCAAGTCTACTAATTTAGCGATATATGCAGAGTTAGGCAGAGTACCGATGATTGCACATATTTCTGTTTTGATAGTTAAATATTGGTTACGGGTGAAGGATTCTTTACATGAGGAAGATTTATTTGGGAAAGCAGCGAAATTATGTATTCAGTCAAATTTCCAGGGCGTTAAATTTACCAATTATCTTCAAGTGATCTTGTTATTACATCTAATACTGACATTAATTTAATTACAAAATTTCTTAAGGTAGATTTATACAATAATTTCAATTTCATTTGGAGGGACCGAGCACTACAGTGCAACAAATTGCGTGTCTTTAATCTTATAAAACCGAGAATAGGTTTCGAGAAATATTTATCCAGAATATCAAATTAAACGTTAAAAATGTAAGTACTATCGTCAGAATTTCAGCGCATAGATTTCCCGTAGAAGTTGGTAGATATGAAAATATCGATTCTCGTATTTGTAAGATTTGTAATTCAAATGCAATAGGCGATGAGTTACATTACTTTTTTGACTGCAACAGAAATGAATGAATTAATCTACGGAATGATTTTCTCAGTGATCTGTTACAGATTAATAGTATGTTTAAATTTCTTGATAAAAAAGTTTGTTTATATACTGTTTATCAATGAAAGACGAATCTATTGTAAAGCTTACTGCCAAATATATATTTACTGTTACAGTCATCTATATATATATAATGACTGTACATTATTTTAGAAGAAACATTGTAAATGACGTATATGTATTTCCTAAGTACCAATATTGGTTTCTTGGAAAATAAAATTTACTTTTTTGTATTTCATTATCTATACGTACCTGCAATATCCCGGCCGTATGCCGTATCGTCGTATGGCTAAAAGCTTGTAGAATTATAGAAATAAACAATCTGTTGAACTCACTGCATGTCGCGTACGATGTCAAAAGATATAACCGCCGAGGGAGCGAAGCAAGTCTTTTAATCCCGGCCTGGGCATCACCGGTGATTATAATATAATAACGTGATGAGTAACAAGCTAATTTCCTGAAATCACTTCCGGTTGAACCCGGCAAAGCATAAAATTATTCCAGCGTTTTGTTTGTTTTTTCCCTCAAACGATTTCACCTTGGAGTTTTATTAACCCCGATCATGAAAATAGGATATGTACAAGATTTGATGAAACTGGGGTTTTTGTAAGATATTCAGTACTTGACTAATATATATGAAGTACAAAGCGTTGTTAAACGACAGCGAAAGTGATCGGCAATCTCGTCTCTGTCAATGAGATTTTATGATATCGATCGTCAATCTTGTCTCTGTCAATGAGATTTTATGATCAAAGGAAGCGAAAGTGTTAATAGAGACTCGTCCCCTGATATCGGCGCTTTGATTACAACTAATGCGTCGGAGGAAACCGCAATCTGTCACCAGAAATGATTTCCAGATATGATCAGAAATCGATACTTAACATTGAACCATGACAAATTAACCATGGCTCTTGATAAAAACATTTTTCTTCAGTGCTTTAGTTGAGGTAATTTAATAATAATAATAATAATAATAATTTATTTCTAGTGTATTCCAACGCTCTCAATGCCCTAACAAAAATATAAAAATAAATAGATAGGCAAATAAGAACCAAAAAAGAAATATCAAAAATGTATATTTATCACTATAATGTGCATTCCCTACCTAGATATGACAAATACAAATCAAAACATTCAATTTAGGGGTGTGAAGCTGGAGAACCTCGAGAAACTCAGACTCCTTCCTTCCACTGAGCCATATGCCTAAATTCGGAGCGCTTTAAGAACAGTTTTATTAATAGATTACATTTTAAATATAATTTAGTTAAGTAGATATTTATATCTTTAGAATTTATGAACTTTTTATATGTAAATTATTATACTTCATTTTCTTCTTATCATATCATGTATGTCTTGTAGGTTTTTCATAAGACTAATAAAGACCTATTATGTTAAATAATGTATAATATTTCCTGTGTGTCTAATGAACTAATGCTAATGGAATATCATTAATTTTATGTAAAAAGTACTTGTGTTCAGAGAATTTTATTTTCAAAGCGCAGGAGCCGAGAATAAAGCAGGAAAAGGTCTTGCAACTTTCGTAAACTAGAAAACAACTGAGGTACAGCTTTGTTATGTTTTTAAAACACTGGGCAAACTGGTAGTGTTTAGTTAGGAAACAGAACTAGCGAGTAAACTAGTATGGGCTGCGTGATTTTCAAACTTTTTCGAGTGTTTCTCCCAACATCACGCGTGCTCTATTTCACCGGTAGAGTCATAGAAATATATCTTCTATTGCTTTTATGATATAGCAAGAGGCAATTTAAAATAGTTATCAAATAAATATTACACAGTAACAATTAGATTTTATTTCATGGATTTAGTGTTTGCGCTCTACTCGTGGTGACGCTTCCCTTCTATCAGTTTAGTCGTTCTGGACGGTTCGAACTGGCTCTGTTTAGTTAGAGGGAAAGGTTTAAGTCCGCATTAGTCATTGTGATATTTAGTCGTTCTGGACGGTTCGAACTGGTTCTGTTTAGTTAGAGGGAAAGGTTTAAGTCCGTATGAGTCATTGTAATCTTTGGTTTTCTTAAAGGTTTTTTTAGTTTTTCCACTCGTCTTCGATTTTCAGTTGTGAGCCGCGCATCTATAGATCGTAAGGCACAGTTGTCGCGCTTTTCAGTTTCTCTAATACAATTTCAAAAACAACTCGTTGAGGTGGTTTTACACTACGAAGGAGTTTTAAGCCGTGATAAGAACTATTTATTTCACAGTTTCTTTGTTTATTGAACGCTGAGAGTCGATCCTTCTGTGGCATTGTGTTCTTTATTAATCACTGTCATTACTCAAAGTCCTCAAAGGAGGTAGTCAACTAGAAAAAACGATTACCGACACAGATATAAGAGTTTTCCTATTTAGAGAACGTTGTTAGGTGGTCGACCCTATTATTATGATTGGCTCAAATCAGTTCTGTAGATCGGTTCTGTTGATTGCTCGAATGTTTTTGTTGAATTTGATTCAACGGTGCTTGTCATACAAGAAAGAAGGCCAGAGTTGTATAACCGTAGGTTGAAATACCAGAAATAGTACATAATCCATTAAGACTACAACAATACTAAGCTACTCTTACACTTTTATCTGTACCGAACTGGAACGTGAGTGGTGTTCAATGAATAAGACTCCATTAAGAGCAACCTCTTTTTTAGCAGCCCACGAGTTATCTGCTAATAGAGGGCACGCACGTACGATGCGCGTGCTATCAATGCTGATGGTTCCCCCCTAAGAAGAGAGGAGAGCATAGTCTGTACTACTTGCTCCAGGCCATAAATAATATCAATAATTAATGCTATATGTACCGTCATTCTTCTTGTTCATATTAATGTAGGATGAGTATCAGTATATTGAATAAATGTGAGTCAATAGATTCGTATTTCTAGCTAAACAAAGCCTATAGCTTATTCTAGATTATCAACGTTAGCCATGGTTGTTGGCGCATGTACCCGAACTCAACGTGGGCGGGGGTCAAACCGGGGCTAAATTAACGATCGTTTCCTCTCTCACAATGCTGGGTGTATATGTATTTGTACCGCCTGGTTGACTCTTAATGGTTAAGATGAATTTTACTGATACGGTTTATATAATTTATATCAACTTGCCGATCATTCTTTCTTAACTTTTCTTTTCCTCTGAAGGTCTTACTTCTTTCAAATATGGTTTTTCTCTCTTTTAAACTGGTGACCATTTCTTCAGTCTAATTTTATTTAGTAAATATTTCAAAAGTTTGTAATACCAACAAATAATTTATTCCATTTTTAATCTCAGTAACTTTCACTCCTAGTCCATTCTTATCATCATTGCAATAACTTAGTGAACACAAGTTGCTCATTCCAGACATTCTTCCATCAATGAGATCAATGAGGATTTATCATGCACCCCTTCTGAAAATTCCTCAAAATCAAAAACCAATAAAACAACAGGAAAGGCCATGTTAACATTAGTAAAAATCCAAAGTTTGACAGAGATTGGAATAATCCCAAAGAAGTTTTAAATTTGAATTTCGAAATTCGAAATTTTACGAGGAAATGTATATGTTAATGTTGGTAGGAATTTTCAGAAAGGGTGATAAACCCTCATTCTGTTTGGTTCAGTGTTAGCCTCAATATCGATACTTAACATTGAACCAGGGGAGGGAGGAGGGGACCATTTTCTTTCCTTACTCCCCCAACCCCCTCCCCTTCCGTTTGTTCCCTCCCCCTCCCCCTCCCCTTAGTCGTTCTGGGTCCCCGACTTTTAGAGTTTTACTAATTTCAACACGGTCATTCCAGTCGTAGTATTAGGTTTAAAAGAATTTTCAGAAGGGGTGTTAGATGGCCATTCGCATGTCATATGTGAGGTATTTCCATATCAATGCATCTTCTCATGCGTTAACAAGCAATGAACTCAACTGATTTTACTCAAAGGAATGGTCATGTGGTCTAAAATGGGACAGCATGGAGCCAAGCTAAAGATATCTATTTTATTATTTTGGTTCAGTTGCCACTCCTTCAGATAAACCGTCTCCAAGAAGTACACCTATGTGTACATTATGTTTGAGGTTTTTGATATCGGCCCGTTTATAAAGGTCGCCTGTAGGCGGCATAGAATAATAATGGTGCTTCGGTTCTCCTAAGTAACGCAAACTCCTTGATATCTGAACCCACGGCTTTTACAGTGGGAGGTTTGACTACACTGAACTAGCTAACTGCAGCGTTCAGTTATTATCTAAAAATCAGTTAGAGTGATTTCACATAACCCGCGGTGAAATAGATATTAGTCAAATAAACATTATTAACCTCTAATTCCATTGTTTTCTTTTGTTTCTATTTGACTATTACACACTAGCTATTAAATTTTATTCCACAGGTTAACTGAAATCACTCTGAGTGAAATCACTCTAAGAGTTTGAGTTGAGGTTTATTTACACTATTAGTAACACAGCACTGTGCTATGTAAGACTCTCAGTCAGTCAACGCCAACGAACATACTAAGGAAATGCATTTTGGTGGACAACGATTCAAAAATTCGTTATAACGTCTTCAATATTTAAACGATTTTAATCAAACTTTGGATTTTTACTAATTCTAACACGGTTTTGTTATCTTCTGATGAATCGAATTTTCAGAAGGGGTGTTATGGCCATGTGTCGGTGAGCTTTGATGTTGAAATGTATGTTCGACTCGGGGTTTGTTTTGGCAAACAGGAAATTAAATCATCACTAGTTCTCTTATATTGTTCACTTTAAATTATTTAGGAAGATATACGATGGTTAACAGTGTCTTTATTCGATACGTTTCACAGGCTGATGAACCATTTAACTTCTTCATTGACCACGAACTATCCTAGAAATAGAATAGTGTGCACACACCTTAACAAACTATTGTTATAGCTTATAAACCACTTATATACCACTTATCTTAAAACTAACCTTTTTTTAATTGGAGGCATAACATTAACGTACTAATTATCTCTCATGATTGTAAGCTGCTTGGCTGCCAATGACGCCGTAATATGCAGCGCGAAAAAGTCCTTCACTGATCGTAAAGCGCATTGGGACATTTGTGAAATGCGCTATATAAGAACTCCAATTATTGTTTTTACTTCTCTTGTGTAGATTTATGAAGTATGAAGTGTAAAGTATTGTTATTTTATTTCATTTCCCGTGGAAGTTCAGTAACTTTTAGGAATGAGTCGCCTTTTCCACGCGTAGGCAGCCTGAATTTGGGCAGGCCAAGCGCCCACTGCCGGGGCACTTGAGTTCACCAAGTCTTTTTATAAATTTCGGCACGAGTCTTGATATTAATATGATATGGGATTTTCGAAACTAAGCTAAGCTCTTGACTTCCGATGATCTCAGTTGGGGTGTCGCTACACCGCGCACTGTTTGTGAACGAAGGCACTGAGGTCTGGCCGGCTAACTGCAGGCATGACATGCATCATCGCCGGGGTGTCAAGTGCATGCCTTTCAGAGAGAAAGTTAGAAGAAACTTCACTCAAAGTTAATGCCACACTATAGAAAACAGAAAAGTACAGATCTGATTTTAATCTCAGAAGATGTGACAGTCTACTGAATAGAAAAATTGAAATAAGCCCGTCAAACAAAATCTAATAGTCAGTGCAAAGGAACAAAAGATTTGTTTTGTGTATTTGTCTAGTGATTGTTTCACGGGTTTATTGCAATCACTCTATGGTACATAGATAGTGTAGGAAAACTGGAAACGCGCACATTCCGATAGCCGCTGTGACGTTGTCAGGATATAGAAACGGTTTCTGTTTTTCAAGTTCGAAAATAAATTAATAGTTATATATATTGAATGTCACGACTTTTTGATACAAGTTTAATAGCTACGATATTCTTTTTGATGATGACTAAAACGCCTGTTTCTTAACGGATTTTGCGCTACGGCGTTTCCTGTCTCTTCGTACTTTCTAATTCTCAACTAACTTGATGTTTATCCGTTGTTTGGAACTACAAGCCAACTATATATTTTCGCCACTTTACAATTTACAATTTACTAAATAGATGCACAAATGCGGAAAATGTAGCTACAATTTTACACATGACTAACCGAGGGGTGACGAAACCAGTAGAAAATTTCTTCACAGACTTCACGTACGTTTTATCAAAGTTTATCTAACTCAAATATTTTCCCAACCAGAAGTCGATTTTCAGAATTTTTTAGTACAAAGAAAACGTCGGTCCCCCCGCCCTCCCCCCAAGAAACAACATTGCATCTGGATCTGTGTGGGCGGGACACATTTCCTACCTTAACGTATATAAATGCGGGCGAATGCTTGAGGTGTTCATAGCAAAAACCTTAGCTAAACCATCTACACAAACCAAACTAAGAAGAGAAGACGAACAGTGAGCTGATCAACAAACATGGAAAAGTTCATTATTGTAAGTTAATTTGCTCAAGTTATCTCTCTTCTTTTTTCTCTCTTCTCTTTTTCTCTTTTAGATATTAGGTTAATCTGTCTTTGCTAATATTTTATCTAACTTTGAATATACTGAACTCTTCTATAAGTTATTTCTTTGCTGGTAATGTATGTCGGTATCTTATTCGTCCTTTTTGACTGTGGCCGGTTCTTCTCGATGTGCACCGGCCTTATTCGCGCTTGTAACATTTGTACAGTTTCTTGTGAATGAAAAGATTAGTACGATTTCTTTCTATTTTACCATCATCTGTAAAAATATATGAATACCAGTATAATAACGAAGTTTAATCTAGACTTTCTATAGGAATCTGATTGGTTAAGTAGTATCTTTACTCAACGCTGTGAATCCGATTCTAGCGCGCGCAACGCTTATCGATCTTAGAGTGTTTCTTACCGTTAGATTTAAACAAATTTCATTTCTCTGAAATTTGAAGTCTATCAGTTTTTTCATGCAGACAGTGTTCGTAAACCTATATGTAGCGATTTTCAATTGTAGTCGCTTGAAAACCAGTTGAAAATAGCCGAATTCCTGGCGACCGCTTCTCTGCCGAAGTGACCAACTGATTGTTGATTACCATTAATAATATGTTAATAATATCATTTTAAAATGGAAACTACAGAGTTTCCAGTTTACTGTGCGTTTGTCCTCCTAAGTGTTCAAGTCAAAGGACAGACAGACAGAGTATTGAGAGATTTTTTTTGACTTCGAAATTCTCTAACGAAATCATGATCAAGTACAGAGACTAAGCGCATATTATGACGAAATCCATGCCAGAAATATATAAATATATATAATAAGAACTATTGTTAAGCGCATTAAGACTGATGCACTACAATTGAATTGGATAAAGTCTTCAGTAACAGATGAATTAACCTTCCTTCTTTAATAAAATATTCATCAAGTCGGATGTGAAATTGACGATCAATTACATCACGAGGTTCCCGCCTCGTCTGTACAGGCGGTTCCTTCCGGCTGAAAGAAATCTGGCAGGTTTTTCTCGACAAATAACAATCAAAACACCAAAGGTTTCATGTCCATATCTGTAAGAATAAACGGAATGACTTATTTCACGTGTACATATGTACTTTTTCTTTTAAAACATTATTCTTATTCTGATAAAATATTAAAAAAGTGAGTGTCAAACAAACCTATGGAGGATTTTTACCACCCACCCCACCCCCTCTGTATTCACCGCTCTATTAATTTCAGTCCTTCATTTCCATACATCCATATTTTCGATTTCTTTTAGTTCGTTTTCTTTTCAATTCCTTCCTTTTTATTTTCAGTTTTATTCATTCTAAAGGTTTTTTCAAAAATCTTTTCCAGATATTCTTGGCTTTGATCTCTAGTTTTATCGGAACGCTTGTTGTAAATGGGTCTTTTATCAAGATTCAGGTTAAAGATACATCCTATCCAGATCATTGCTTTCTGCTGAAGATGAAAGTCGACACTCAAGGCAGGCGTACTCTGGGACTTGGACACTGTTGCGAGGACCAATGGACAGGTTTGTATTAGTTGAGCCTTGACTGATAAAGATAGCATATCAAAGCATTCCTTTGTCTGAGCGCAAGGAATCATGGTCTAGAGAGGGGTACAAAGCATTGGGTGAACATGCGTTTTACAGAATTAAATATACTTCTATTTTCTCAATTCCAGACTTTCAAACAACAACAGGGAGCGCCGGTGATACCTCCAAGTTAAAGTTTACGAGTCGCGATGGGAAGTATGTTCTTACAGACAAACTTGTATTTGAGGTAAAGATAATTATGTAAATAATGTAACAATCAGTGACACAAACACTCCATATACAGCAGATGATTGATCAACGATTGTTGGCGCGGCGTGTGAATCGTCTATATAGTCAACACTTGCCAACAATCGTTTAGGAATGTGATCACGTGCGCCTAACCTCTGACCTTTTTTCTTGCCAATTTAACACTTGTTCATAAGACTCCTCTGATATCACTGTCAGGTGCGAAGCCGCAATTTTGAAAAGAAGGTAGCCTGGCAATTATTTCAAACTGTGGGAGACTGGTATCTAAGGGTGAGGGGGATGCAAGTTTCAAATTGTTTGTTTGAGGGGGAGGGGGGTTAAATTTACACAATTTTTTTGAGAGGGTGGGTAAGTTTTTTAACTTGCTAATTTTTTTAAAAACCACAAGCCCCCCCCCCC
>JAUUIK010186233.1:0-10813 GCA_032270385.1 Urticina crassicornis | reverse complement strand
GAGAGATGGTAAACGACTTATGGGTAGAAAGCCACCATCTTGTTGACTAGCTAATTCAACAAGATCTCTTTCAACACCACCAGGTAGATAGACATTCTTTTCTCCATCAACTTCATTCAACTAGTGATAAAAGGTTTTGAAAAAAAGGAACTGTAATGTATAGGTGTTTATATACACTCAATAATATTAGAGGTTATGTTCTAGGAGGTGGATGTGATGATTATATATGAAGATAAGAGAGTATAGAGGTAAGTAAAAACTGTACAAATGTAGGAGCTCATGTTCTAAGAGGTGGATGTGATAATCATATTGTTCATAGGCCAGAGTAGGGAAGGCAATCAAAAGAATAATACATAGTTTTGATATTAACCTTCACACCAGGAGCTACTGCTAATAAATCTTCCAGTGAATTGAATCCACATTCACCAATTTTGAAATGCTTGCCATAGTGTTCATAATACTTGACCATCACCATGGAAACAGGAAGTTGCTGACATTTACTCATAGTTAATAGTTCAATCAATTCATGTGCTAGAATCTCAAGTGTCTTGTGAAAGTAACCTTTTTTAGTCTCATCTGAATTCAGTAAAATACAATGTTGGTTGCATGTATTTGGTTAGCTTCCTTTGCTAACTGCTGAACTAACAGCTGAAGGAGTTTTACTGATATTAAATAATGACATTACTTTCTACTATCATACTACATGTACTATCCGTATTATTATCCTCATCATTATCATCAATATTAAATCACTTTCATATCACTGGTTATTGCTAATCATACTTGTATGCATGAATGATGTATCTTACCTTTCTTAGTAAGATAGACCATTTTATTCTCACTCTCACCACACATCTACAATACAAACAATATTTAAAATAAAGATAATTTTCTTAAGCTAATATGTAACAGTCTTTATGCATGGCCACATCAGTTTATGATAACTGCCTAATACCTTAGCAACATGTGACACAGTTCCCATTAGGTCCACAAGTTTATCAAATCCATAATCAGCTATCCTACATTTATGACCAAAACACCTCTGATAGGCAGTCATGAAGTTCTCCAATGGAAGACAATGGTCAGGTTGAGATTCTAGAAGAATCTTGACTTCTTCTTCAAAGGCTTTGATCTTAAGTTTAGGCACGAGCACCACATACCTCTCCAGTCCATCCTCTTCTACCTGTAAGCATTTTAGGTTAATAAACAATGTATTTACGGTAATCCAGCTGAGAAGAATTCAAGTGTATAATTTAGCTGATCCATGTCAGTTAGCCCTTTTCGGAACTCAACTAAGATGGAACAAATGAAATCAGCATTTTATACAGTTAAGAATTCTGTAATACCTCAAACTGACAATATCCTGCTGGTAATAGTGTAGAATATGACCTCAAATCCATGTCAGTAGATTGCTGGTCAACAACTTACCGATAACCTACAGACACCCTCTTGTTAGTCACCAAGACACTACTAACACCTCCATAAAATTCCCTGACAACCTACCAAGAGTTGAATTTCTCTACCTATTTTTTTGCTTTTAAGTATATTTAAAAGTTAAAAGATTAGTAAAAACATGAATATATGTACAAACAAAGTATAATAGTTTGGTTTGATTGCTTGACATAAGCTCAACAGTTAGTGGTGTTCAAGTCACATGATGTTACTAGTTACCAGTCCCATAATATTTCTGACCAGTCCCACAACCCACCAACACTTTTTTGAACAATAAACTTCCAACAAGCTGCCAACAAGTTACCTACATGTATAACCTAATGAACCTACAGACATCAATGTTGAGGTAATATTCTAAACTATTACCCATCATTCTATTGCACCATGCAATCAAAAAGAGCCTGTAGCATAGGACTTAGGGCCAGTCACATTAAATTTAACACACTTAATAGTTATTGAAGTGGGGAAATCTCCATTCTGATGGTTTAGAGGATGTTTAGAACTTCAACAGTAATTAAATCTAAACCTAATTTTAAACTTAGTAATCGCACCCCTGACATCAAAATGTGTTATAAAGAACAATGCTGATGTGTGATACATTAATTCTTGTTAAATTAAAAGTAATTGATTACAAGTAAAATAATTCAAATGTACTGTACCTTCACAACACCAGGTAAAGCTTCAAGCAAATCTTTGACAGATGAAAAGCCATAGTTAACAGGATCAAAGGGAGACCTTCTGTTAAACCATTTTTGATAAGCTGATATCAAGTGACTTAATGGTAGCTTCAACTGTGGTTGTGCTTTGAGAAGCTCTTGAAGTTCTAGTGACAGCTGAACAAGCTTGTGAAGAATTCCACCTACATGTACAGTTGGTACAGTTGTGTGATAAGTAGAATTAAGATGCTCATGATATTTACAAGAAACAATTTACATAAAGGGAATATGAGTACTAGATGTTTCTGATGTGATGACAGGCACAACCAATTACGAAAAATGGCAATACGTACAATGTATAAGCTACAAAAATTTGTTTTTATAGATTCAGTAAAAGATAATTTTGGGTATGTTGAATGGGCATTGAATGTACATACTAACTTACCATTAAGGATTCCTTGTTTTGACCAGGACACCACATCTCTACCAGTGTCTGTCTTAATACACACATTGGGAATGGCATTCAGAGCATCAGATAGACATACACCTACCTCCCCTACCTCTATCTCTTTACCATACTTCAACCAATATGATGCAGCAAAATTTGCCAAAAGCAAGCTCCCCTTGTGATGTTTCAAAAGAATGTGAACTTCCTTGGCAAAAATGTCAGGGTCAAAAAGAACCTTGCTAGAACATAAACCAGGAGTGGATAGACAAATAGCCTCACTTCCAGGCTTGCCTACAATAGTAACTATATCTGGAACCATGATTAATACACTCATATCAAATGGATGGGAACACCTTTCATAAAACAAACTAAGAAACTTGTTTAAAGGCATCCACCAAAGAGGAGCTTCTCTCAACACAGAAGTTACTTCACATGACATGGAAAATAGGTCTTTCTCTTTCTCTGTTGCTATTGACACAGTGATGAATGTTGAAAATATCCTTTGATTGTTGACTTTGGACATTGCAATCTGTGCATCACAGAGTTTAGGAACCTTGACAAATGCACGCAGAGGCATGCCTTCACCAGAATGTAGAATAACAGAGTAAACCTACAATTATCAACAAAACATGCAAGTGAAATACTCTGTATTTTTTTAAATTTTGTAATGAAAAAAAAATGTATAGTACACACAAGTAAAAGATAGAGGAAGTTAAAAAATAACAAATAATAAAATACATTTTGTACCTTACAATGTTCTCTGAAGACGGATGCCAACTTCTTCTTCAGGTCTTTGTTACTAACAGTTTCGTCAAGGTTGCTAACCATAATGTCAACACCCCCTTTTTGTTGTTCAAGTACAGTAAAGTTATGTAAGTTGGCCAGCCAAGATGCTGTGATGTGTTGAGCCCCTATGACTGGTAAAGACAGTGGATAACCAAGACCCTGAGGAGGGATCTGAGGAGGTAGATTTAGAAGACTCTGGTAGTAAGGGTGTTGCCACATTGCTGCATAGTTAGATGTTGCATTAGTCATTAATGACTGTGTTCCTGATGTAGGGATACAAGTAGTAACTGAACTACTCTTTAAGTGTAAATTTGATGGCTTACACAAGATTTCTTCAAGATCTTCATCACATTGTTCATTTTGACAAATGTGATGACTTGTGGCAACATGATGTCTATCTCCTTGTGGAATCAACCTGTCTCTGATGACAGATGATTGTGATGAATATACTGATGAATCTACATTGTTCTTGGTTTCTTTCTTTGAACAAGATGTAATCCTGGACACTCTTTCAGGACCCTCAGTGATCAGATCTAAAGTATCATCAATTTTCGTGGCCTGTAGAACTTTATTAGATTTTAGTGGGCTTGTTGTCAAACTGGTTTTAGATCCTGTATGATTTACTTGAATAAGTGAGCCAAATACATCTTCCTTGTCCATACGCTTTTTAGCTCTGTTGGCATTTACAAATGTATGTCTTGATTCAATATTTTAAAACCTTTGGTGAACAATACTGCTATCTTCCCAAAATTTCAAATTTCAAAGCCTGATTCCTTGAGTTTCTTTGGAGAAAAAAGTGTGTCAGTGACACTTATGTTGGAGTATTAATTGTATGCACCAGGACCAGGCTGTTCAACAGGCGATTAGGGCTAATCTAGGATTACATTTTAACCTAGGGTTATCTAGTTCTTCACAAATAACTTATCCAGGATTTGCTTAATTGGTCTTTCAACAACCAGACACAGGGTTTGAATTGGGTTAATCACATGTGCTGGTTCATACCTTGAGGCACTTTGATGATTAGGAAATTTCATAACAGCAGTACGCCCTGTCACACTTGTCACCTTCCCTCCACAATTATCGGATAGCTTTTTTAGTCTGGTCTTGATCTGTGTAACATCTTTACCAACGGGAAGGTTAAGAATACTAAGCTCTGCATTTGTACTGCTGTTCTCCTTAAATAATAATAATAATAACTTTATTAACATGTCATAATAATTATTCTAGCTTACAACAGTAAACTAATTGAGGACACCTATCTACCTGTCTAGGTCCATAAATATTGAAAACTAGAAATAAAGACTAACATAACAAGCTAAATAGTTGTCTAATATGCTGTTAAAAATATATACCGTAAACACTCGTGTATAAGCCGCACTTATAGATAAGCCGCACCCCGAGTTTGGAAGCTTAAATTTGGAAAAAAAAGTTTTTTGGGAAAATTCAAGTTGGCAGACCTGACCAAAACAAACATTTCAAGGGACATCTTTACTCGCAAAACTCCAACAATTTATCGTTATTGCAGCTCTCCACACCATAGGCCATACTTAAGACTATACTTAAGACATTTAAATGCAAATAATTCATCTACTTCTCGTTTTACTGTTCTGTAGTTGTACGCGAATCTTGTCAAAATTTACGATCAAAAATATGCTTGTGTCGCTTAGCAGCCAGGCAAATATTTAAAGGAGTGGGAACTGGACACCAACAAGATTCGAGTGCCGATAATATTGAAAGAAAACGGCTCTTTTAGGAGCCACTAAAAAGCTATCAAAAGCAATGACCATATGGCAACTTTCCTTTAATTCATAAAATACTTACTTTTATTGATGTTTGATCTGAAAAAGTTATCTTATAGATAAGCCACACCCCCGATTTCGAACAAGAAAAATTGAAAAAATAGTGCGGCTTATACACAAGTGTTTACGGTAATTATTTTGATATCGAGTTTTAGTCAATCAGCGATTACAACGATTTTTTTCTGGATTTGAGTGAAATGTTTATATAATAAACAAAATAGTACATGGACTCTTGGAAATAATATTTATCTTCTTGTGTGAACACTCAAAGATACATGTACAACATGTAAATGTTATATCTCTGCGTGCCCACATATATTTTTTAAATGCTATTACTAAGGGGAGATCACTGCTGATGTGAAAAAAATCACCTCCCTCCGCTGTATACATAATGAATGCATCCTCAGTCTCTATCACTGCTTCAATAAGCTTTACTTTCTGTGTGGGCCTCCTTTGTTGGAATTAATTAAAAGTAGAAGACTGGTAATGAGAGTCCTAACATTTCCACAGGCAGCCCAATAACAGATATATCTCTCTAGTTCTGTACATGATGTATAAAGTTTGCTTGTATTTTTAGGTGAAGCAATTACTTAAACAAGGAGGTGCAAAGAAGGAGTTCTACATCAGTGACTTAGTGACTCATGTGATATCAGATACTGATGAAGAAGCTTTAGTAAATGAGGCAAAGGAATACAACCTACCAATAGTTAGAGTGAGTAAGATGCATGTATTCATTGACAAAGACATTTAAAACACTTGGTTGTTTGTCATTATTGTTTGTAGTTGTTGTTTGTAGTTTGTGGTGGTTTTTTGTGGTTGTTGTTTGTGTAGTTGTTTGTTGTTTGTAGTTGTTTGTGGTTGTTGTTTGGGGTTGTCGTTTGTGGTTGTTGATAATGCCCAAGAATTCAGACATGTAGTTGTTGTGAAGGGTTGTTGTTTGTAGTTGTATTTTGTGGTTGTTGTTTGTGGTTGTTGTTTGTGATTGTTGATTGTGATTGTTGATTGTGATTGTTGTTTGTAGTTGTTGTTTGTAGTTGTTGTTTGTAGTTGTTTGTGGTTGTTGTTTGTAGTTGTTGTTTGTAGTTGTTGTTTGTAGTGTTTGTAGTTGTTGTTTGTAGTTGTTGTTTGTAGTTGTTGATAACGCCCTTCAAGAATTCGAAAAAGCTTGAAAATAAGTCAGCGAAAGTTCCATCCTTCATCAGCTGGTTCATTCCAAGACAACATTGCCAGGATACTTGAGCTCTATACATTTCAGAACAGTTGAAGTTTCCCTGACAATGCCAAATACATGGCATTGGTAGAGCTAAGGGGTCATTTAGGCCCAGAAAATAACCCAAAATTGCCCAGGAATCAAAGGGATGAATTAATTAAACTTTAAATGTTGCCTCCATGTTTACATGTATATATCTTTATTTTAGCAAAACTGGGTGACAATGAGCGCTAAAGCTGGAATGAAGCTACCGTATCCTTTTGTTGTTTTAAAAAATATTAGTTACTCTTTCACATCTGTCGTATGGACCTGGGCCTACCGTTGAGTGATTATTACATTCCTCCGAACTCTCTGATAGACGAACGATAATATAATCCATGCTCATATATCCCATGCTACACTGTAATATAAAGACTTGTGAAAAGAAATCCATGTCACCAAAGCTGGTCTAGACGGTTAGGTTTAGGGGTGGTATTTGGATAACATAGGAATCATAGATATTGTGTTTCTTTTAGGTTTTAATGGTTGAGAATAGTGTGTCACCATTTTTGTCTCTTTGGAGAGTGATTGTTGTCAGGTAAAAAACAATGAGCCAAAGTTAAGGTCCATACAATGGATGTTCATGTTTGTTGGGTTACCTGTGGTTTTTAGACCACAGGTAGCCCAAGACATAACTGTAGTTTATTGCTGCTGTACATGTAGGTTGTGATAATGCTATAATATTATACATTTGTACCACTACGTGTACTTGTTTGAGGAAAACAGAACATGTTTGCTAAAAATTTAAAGAAAATGTTGGGAGTATTGGGAATTTACATGTACCAGGAATTTAGAACCGTTAGTAGCTCCAGAAAATACCTGTAATGCCCCACAGTGGACGGCATCGTTTTTTTACCTTCCCATACCTTCAGTATTTCAAATTTTTTAGAGATCCCTGGCCTTTGGAATTCAGTATGTACACGCCTATATACCCACCTGCCTGCCCTCTGGAATTGCTTAGTTTCATATGACATCACACATCAAATGGGCTAAAGTGAACAATCTGCACCGTAAAATAGCTGTCGGTAAGTGGTTGGTAAGAGGTCGGCCAACCACTTACCGACAGCTATTTTACGGTGTGGATTGTTCACTCAAACCCCTCAAATGTCAATCAAAAAACGTGATGATAGCGCTTCATGAATGCCAGAAATGGAAAGAGCAAGTCAAAGCTAGTTACCACAGAGTTTTGGACATTTATCTTAAAAATTGAAGCTCTGCTTAATTTTTGAAATCTCAAAAATCAGAGAAAATTAACAAGAGTTTGTGTGTGTCACAGCAAATGAAAAGCTAAACCTAAACCTCTTCACAGGGACCGCGGAGACGGGGGGGGGGGGGGCTTTTTGGATTTCCGAGGGTTACAATTCCTAAATTTTCCGGGGGAGCATGCCCCCGGTCCCCCTAGAAACTCACGTCAGCCCCCCCACATAAAATACCGCCCCGCGGTCCCTGCTTCAGGTGAAACTTACCATACATTCTTACCATTCTTACCATACATAAAAATTTCAATACTTTAAAAAATCGCCAGTGCATCAGTTTTTAATTCCACAATTTTCCCTGGTTACTAAGTTTGCCTTGCTTCTGTCTATTTCTGGCATCAATAAATTAGTATCACGAAAACAATTTTCCCTTTGACATTATTGAAACCAACCAATACCAGGATCAACACCTCAATTTTTCCCAGTTTTCCAAAATGCTGTCTATGGTAGGGGTACAGATATTTCTGGAACTAGTACCCAATATACACATGTACCTTTCCCGAGGGTGGACTTTCCCGAGGGTGGACTTGATGTTTTCATACATTTACTGTATTTTATCAAGTACAACCTCGACTTGGAACCATTGTTTCGTGGTAAGGTAATTCGGGAAAGGTCTATTGCACAAAAATGTCATAAGTTTCTTAAGTTGTGTACTTTTGTTTATAATATAGTTTAGTATTCTGTAAAAACATAGTTTTTACTTTGATTGCTATTTTTCCTTGATTAATAATTTATACCTACAGTACGAAGCCGTTTTCTCCACGAAAGGATAATTCTTTGTTTTCTGGAATCATAATATGTCCATCACAGGTACAATATATTATATTGGAGTTAAACTGGAGTTTTAATAAAAGATTTATACAGAAAAACAAGCAAGCTAATTAATATAAAACAATTCTATAAAATAAATAAATAAACTTTGTTTTACAAGGGTAGCACATGACAGCTGTATGAGCTGATAAACTTGTGGCCCTCATCCATAATCGATTTGGAATTTTGGAATTTTATGTTGATTTTTATGGAGGGAGGGAAACCGGAGAACCTGGAGAAAAACCCTCAAAGCAAAGGGAGAGAATCAACAACAAACTCAACTCACATAATAATATTAAACACAGATTCAGGGAATCGAACACAAGATCTCAGTGATGAGAGTCAAGCATCTTGCCACTACATTGTACATGTACGTCATGCTTATTTCCTTCGAAATACAATGTAGTCTGGCACCTCAGACATCTGACTTTTCACAACATTCAACTTTTTTCAACTGATATCATACTATCTACATTTAATTACTTTGTACTGGTATACATGTACTGTATTAAAATTTTAGTTACACTTAATTTGTACCATGTACATACTTACTCAAATGCTTCATTTCTAAAACAACCACAAAGCGTAAAAACCAGGCATATTATCAATCCCACTGAATTGAATGTACATTTAGCAGAATATATAACCATAAATTTTCCACTCGCAACAAAACTTCCCTATTATAGGCTGTACGTGATTGCATATTGGTTTTATTCTCTTCCTGCATTCAGATTGCTTGTGATGATCTCGATAAGCTGTGGGCCATGGTAACCTATCATGGAGGAACATGCCAGCTGAACTTGACACCATCTTGTACTTATCTTGTCATACCTAAAGCAGTTGGGGTAAGGACTGATTTGCTTGTATTGTTTTTGTACTATCTTTTGTGAAATTAAACCTCAAAAGAGAAAGTGTCAGTAAAAGCCAGTTTTCACTAGTGATGGAAGCAGAAGCAGAAGTCGAAGCATAAGACCTGTTATGTTCTAGTGAAAATCAATGAATAGAGGTTTTGCACGATCAGTTGATGGCAGCCATGTTGGATGGCAGGAACAATATAATATTTTTACATGAGAATGCCTCGAGGGAAAGAGATTCTATTGTTCTGCCATCCAACATGGCTGCCCTCATGTGATCATGCAAAACCTCTATGGAGACATAAAACAATGGGAAGCTATTTTAAATCATTATTGCAGCATGCTCTTCTGTGTTATCTGAAAGCCAATGCCTGCAGTGTGTCATAAATTATGGTTAAATAACTCTCAATGAAAGTTTTTGATGTGTTTAGGACAAGTACAAGGCTGCAGCAAAATCTGAAGGAAAAATCAAAATAGTAACGCCAAGTTGGGTCGTAGACTGTATTAAAGACAGTAAACTACTAGATGTAGGGAAATATTTACCATCAGAAGAAAGTGATGTTACAGCCTCGTCAAAAGATGAAGAGACTGAGAATACAGCTGTTAGCATGACAACACAATGTGATACAAATAAACATTCTGATCCCATAAAGACACTAGAACCAAATAGCAATAGCTCTGCAAGTCCTGTTACCATAGCAACTGTGAATGAACCAATCAAGACACAGCAATCCAATGCTGATGACGTAGTAGAAGTAAGAGAGACGCCTGTTAAAACAGAGGGAGAAGCAAGTCATAAATGTCAGTTAGATGAAAATATGGCGTCTCGGCATGAGTCCTGTACAGACAAACTTGAACAGCAAGTGAAAGAAGGACCTGCACATGCAGAGGCGGAGGAAGGAAACGTAAGGAATGATGACATGAATACAGTACTGGAACACGGAAACTTTGGACAGAAAACATCCTCTCCATGTAAGTAAATAAATTAATAAATCAACTTTGTTAATTTTAGGGAATGAGGATAACATTTGACAATTGCAATATAGCAGTGATAAATTCGTGGCCTTCTATGTTGTAACGTCTCTAGTTGAGGTAGGACCGCCATTTACATATACGTGGTCATCTGGGCCACGGTGAATGCCTAACCATTGCAGATTTAAGAGCAAAGGCAGCACCTCAGTTATTTTAAGACCCTGAGTGTTGGTCTGGCCGGGAATCGAGCCACACAAAAGACTGATTCTCAACCAACTGAGCGAACCAAGTGGTAGTGAAGTGTACTTGTAGCTCTTGGCCTCTATAAGCCGACAGCTATTCTTTAATTGTCATTGCAATTAATTACATTTGTACTCTATTCTTCGGCTTATATTGTTTTTGTGATTGTGGTTACATGACAACATGAGCCCCAACCAAGTGTGTAATTGTATCTGGAATAGACCTAATCGGCTAACGCGTTGCTATGTACGTTTCCACCCAATTCAAATCTTTTGGGAATAAGATTCTTTG
>JAUUIK010186232.1:0-12287 GCA_032270385.1 Urticina crassicornis | reverse complement strand
TACCAAGGGAAATGAACTTGGAGATTTTGTAATTCAATCCATGTCCCCAGGAATATACTATCTTAAAGTTGCTCGTGGTCTGGACCGTGAAAAAACATCTTTCTACAATCTGACACTAAATGCTACGGATCAAGGATATCCCAGTAAGAGTGCTTTATCATTTGCTGATATTGAAGTCTTGGACATCAATGACAATTCTCCTCAATTTTCAAGTAACTCTTACACTGCACAAATAAGTGAAATGGCCCCAAATGGGAGCTATGTGTTAAAACTGAATGCATCCGATCCAGATGCTGGGAGCAATGGAACTGTTTCCTATTCAATTACTAGTGGAAATGACCTTGGCTGGTTTCAAATTGATGACAAATCAGGACTTGTCACAACTGCTATGTCAATTGACAGGGAAAAACATTCAACAGTTACTCTAACACTGACTGCTCAAGATCATGGCCCAACACCAAACAGTGGAATTACAACATTGAAAATAGATATTCTTGACATCAATGATAATGTGCCAATATTTGGGAAAAGTATTTACAGGAAAACTGTCCCAGAAGATACATCCCCAGGTACAAGTATCATACAGGTTATTGCTACTGATAAAGATGCTGGTGAAAATGCAAGGATTACCTATGCTATTGATTCTGACTCTCAAGAATTGAAAAGTCATTTTATCTTAGAGTCAAGTAGTGGGCTTTTAAAAACAAAAGCAGGATTAGATCGCGAGACCAAGAGTTCCTACACTATACCTGTGATTGCAAGTGATAATGGGAAGACAAAGTTAACATCAAGAGCTTCTGTGGTTGTGACAGTGTCTGACATTAATGACAATCATCCAATATTTTATCCTGTTGTATATTTTGTAAGTGTCATTGAAAATGGAAATCCTGGACATCTTGTGCAAGTTACCGCAACAGATCAAGATGAAGGTTCAAATGCAAAGATATTTTACTCCATAAAAAGTGGAAATGACAATAGTAGCTTTGCAGTTGATGCGAACACAGGTGATATTAGTACTGTGAAATCCCTAGACCATGAAACAAATGGATTTCATAGACTAAATATTACTGCAAGAGATGGTGGGGGGCAAGATGCTTTAAAGACAGCAGTCGTTGAAGTAACTGTTCTCAATCAGGCTGATAACCCACCACATTTTGAGCACACAATTTATAACTTTTCTGTGTATGAAAATGTTCCCAAGAGGACTCTAGTGGGGAAGGTATTTGCAACATCTAAAGACAAAAATGTCACCATAAATTATGAAATAGTATCTGGTGATCCAACTCATTTATTTGTTGTGAATGCATTGGGTGGTATTATTATGGTTGATGGAGCCATTGACAGAGAAGTTAAACCAAACTACTGGTTAGACATTGTTGCTAAGATGGGACAAGTACGACCACTCTCTGCCAAAACAAATGTTAATATTTCTGTATTGGACAAAAATGATAATGCTCCTACATTTGAAAGTTCAAGTATGCAAGTTAATATCTTAGGAACATGGCCTGTTGGAAAACTAATATCTAGCAAAAAGGCAATTGACAAAGATGCTGGGAATAATGGAATTGTAAGATACCAACTGACTAAAAATGCTAATGGGTTGTTTAAGATAAATACTACATCTGGTGCAGTGACGCTAGCAAGGGTAGTATCAGAAAATGACAATTCACAGTATACTATACAGGTTGTGGCATCTGACTTGGGATCACCACCATTGCACAGTAATATGGCAATACATGCAAACATATTGATTAACCATCCTCCAAGGTTTAGATCCAGTTCGTATGTGACACATGTATTAGCTTCAAGACCTTTGAGTTATCGCTTCTTGGTTGTTAGTGCAGTTGATAACGATTCTGGTCAAAATGGACGGTTGACATACATCATTGATCAACTGGGGAATCAAGAAGGACTGTTTGGAATATTTCCTGATGGATTTATTTATGTGAAGAAAAATCTTATGCGTGCAAGGAAAGGCAGTTATGATATTGTGGTCAGAGCAGTTGATAGTGGTACTCCTAAACTCAGTGCTTCTGTCAGTGTTACTATATACATACAAGACTCAGATGAACACAGATCATTGTTTACCAATAACACCTTCAGGTTTACAATATCTGAAAACCTTGCTGCTGGTACATTAGTTGGGGTTATCACGGCAAAAGCAACAGACAGTTCTAAAACAAAAGACATTATTTATTCATTGGATGGTAGTAATAATGCTTTTGCAATTGATGCAAGAAGTGGGCACATTACAACACGACTTTTACTTGACAGAGAATCTCTTATAAAGGCAACTGGTGGTGATGATTACATGATGAGAGCTGAGGCAGAGTATAATGATACAACAGTCAGGCGTGACAGTGCCATTGTTATTGTGACTGTTACTGATGTTAATGATAATGCACCTTACTTTACTAGTGCTTTGTACAGTGTCAAAGTCAGTGAGGCTTTAAGTCCAGATTCTATGGTGTTCAAAGCTATAGCAGTCGACCCAGATAACAGCAGTAACTCTGTGTTTACTTATTCTATTACAAAAGGAACGGGAAAAGGAATCTTTCGTATCAATGCAGCAAATGGAGACTTGTTTTTAAACAAAATGCTGGACAGAGAATCAGTAGACAGATACAACCTGACTCTCCAAGCTACAGATAAATTGAACAGTTCCTTATTCTCTCAAACCTTGGTTGAGATTTCCGTTGAGGACTCAAATGATGAGAAGCCTGTCTTCCAAAGCTTTGTGAACAGCTTAAGGGTGTCAGAAGCACTTGCCATTGGCTCAGAAATCATCAACGTTAATGCCACTGATAAAGATATTGGACTAAATGGACTGATTGTGTATTCTATTACTTGTGGGAATTTAGCTGCAGTTTTTGACATTAACCATTTAACTGGAAAAATGTTTCTGGCCAAAACCCTTGATTATGAAACTGCTCATCAGTATCAGTTATGTATGACTGCACAGGATCGAGGTAGCAACCCATTGTTATCAGTAGTGAATCTAACCATAAATGTTCTTGATGCCAATGATAATCGACCAGTTTTCGCTGTAAAGCCACAACAAATTCAGATCGTTGAGAATGTAACTGTAGGAACATTAATTGGTCGTTGTTCTGCTACAGACGAAGACAGTGGAACGTATGGGCAAATTGTATACACTCTAGAGAAACAAATCCCCAGAGGAAGTATGTTCACTGTCGATCCATCGAACTGTGGGATTTCCACTACAGCAATTATTGACAGGGAAAAAATGCCAAATGGACTGAGTTCCTTCCAACTTGTTGTCAAGGCAACCGACAACGCTCTTCCTAAATCAGACTCTCTGTCATCGACTAAGACAATAAATGTTCAAATAATCGATGTTAATGATAATAAACCACGATTTATTTCTGCATCAGCGGCGGCTGTAGGAGTAAGTTTATTCGTAATGAACGTAAAGGCAGAGGATTTAGATGCTGGATCCAACGGAATGGTTACTTATACATTCATCAGTGGAAATTTAAACAACAAATTTTACTTAAATTCCCATACTGGACAACTTGACAAAACTGCTCAACTCAATGACAATCACCTATTTTACAAGCTTACTATCAAGGCTGAAGACGGTGGAAACCCATCTCTTGCTGACCAAACAGAAATTACTCTATTCAAAACTGGTGCTCCTGGGACTGGACCCGTATTTAGTAATTCTACTTTTTCGGGGTACATAACTGAAAATCAACCACTGGGTACATCAGTTACTCGGGTTGACGCAGCTTATCCACAGAGCAACTTGAATGGTAACACCAAGTATTATATGACATCTGATGATAGCAAAGGAGCATTTAGTTTGAATGAAACGACGGGTGAGATAACATCTATACGGCAAATTGACCGCGAGAGCCTGGGAACTGTCTCGAAGCTTAGGGTCTATGCTGTAGACATGAACGGACCACAACCTAAAACATCCTCTGCGAACGTCGTGATTACAATACGTGATATCAATGACAATGAACCTGAATTCTCTAGCGATAAGTACTTCGTAAACGTCATCGAAAACAGTCCGACAGGTTCAATTGTAGCGACATTGACTGCATCTGATACTGATGAAGGAGAGAACGCAAGGATCACTTACTCTATCACAGGAGGTAACCATGGAAACAAGTTTGTGATTGACAGTGCAAGCGGTAACATTTCGACACAAGGAAATTTTGATCGTGAAACTAAATCAGGTTATACTATCAATGTGACTGCCCGTGACCATGGAAACCCAGCCAAGTACGCCACATGCCTCGTCATAGCAACCATAACTGACGTCAATGATAACCCTCCAGTATTCGCAAAAGCTTATTACTCATTGAGTATTTCAGAGGACGCCTCACTTGGAACAACTGTTGGCTCTGTTAAAGCTGAAGATAAAGATGCTGGAGACAATGCGCGGTTGACGTACACCCTCTTAGGGTTAGATAGACAAGTATTTGCCTTGAATCCAGCGTCTGGTGTGTTAACTCTGCGTCAAAAGCTGGATCGAGAAGCTGTCGAGCATTATGTACTAAATATTACCGCTACAGACAATGGCCAGCTTCTTAAGTACTCGGCCTCAGTGAATGTGTACTTGACTGTGTTGGACACCAACGATAATCTACCAATATTTGACCAAGCTGTTTATCATGGAGACATTATCGAAGGCGCTTCTTTGCTGACGCATGTTACATCTGTCGTGGCTAATGACAAAGACTCTGGAATCAATGGACTTATTAAGTACAGTATTATCTCTGGAAACATTGGTGACTCGTTTTCTATTCTGGATAATGGAACGATTGTTAGCATTAGGGTATTAGATAGGGAGTCTATAGATGCATATGTTTTAACCATCCAAGCGACTGACCAAGCAATGCCTCTTTCAAGTCGACAACACGGAAAAACCCGAGTAACCATCAATGTTACAGACGTTAATGATAACAGACCACACTTTACATCTTCTTCAGTAGCGCACGTGTCAGAAAATGCTCGTGTTAATGATGTGGTAATGACAATCATCGCGGTTGATGCAGACCAAGGTTCTAATAGTGAATTATCGTATAGCCTTACTAAAATTGACCTTGGAGCACCGTTTGGACTTGGGTCGAGTGACGGCGTTCTACGCGTCTCTGGAGGTCTGGACCGAGAAAACAAACAAAACTACACCATGAAAATTACAGCCACAGACAAAGGGAACCCATCCTTGTCATCCCACATGCACATTGTCATAGTCGTTGACGACTACAACGACCACGCCCCAGTCTTTCACAGTCATTCAAGTGAAATTAGAATCTTCGAGAATGTTCCTCCTGGAAGTGACATTGTTAGCTTGTCAGCAGTAGACAACGATTACGGCACGAACGCTGAAATACGTTATGGCATTATAACAGGTAACGATAACGGATCGTTTTCGATTAATCAAATCACAGGAAGACTGAGAACGGTCAAAGTATTGGACAGGGAAACCACACCTAAACATGTTCTTAAAATAAGAGCATATGATTTGGGTGTACCTCGCAAAGAAAGCGTGACGACCGTGACTATTGTATTGCGTGACGTCAACGATAATACTCCTGTATTCACCAAAGCAACGTACGTGACTGATGTCAATGAAAATACAGTAGAGTCTAGCTTGGTGACTGTGATTGCTGAGGACCATGACGAAGGTAGAGATGGGGATGTGACATACTCTATTGTTAGTGGTGACTCTAATGGCGTCTTTATTATCAATTCACGTACTGGCACAATCGGATTAACAGCAAAATTAGACAGAGAGAAGAAAGAAAGATATGCGTTGCTTGTCGAAGCTAAAGACGGTGGGAATCCCCAGCGCTCTGCACGATCGACTGTTGTGGTGAACGTAGTCGATGCAAACGATAATCCGCCCGTATTTCAACACCAAACGTACAAGGCTAAAGTGAGCGAGGGTGCAGTGAGTGGGTCATTTGTTATTCAAGTTACAGCTGTAGATGTTGATGCAGGAAGCAATGGAAATATCAAATACTCTCTGGTAAACGACTTTGGACGTTTTAGAATCGATAGCAAAAGTGGTGTAATTGTGACAGACATTGTCTTGGACAGAGAACAAATCAAATATCATCCATTAGAGGTTATAGCTACTGACGCTGGGAATCCCCCACTACAAGGAAAAGCTAACATCAATGTTATTATTGAAGATGTTAACGATCACGATCCTGAGTTTGTGAATTCCTTATTCAAAGCTACAGTAAAAGAGAACGCAGTTCAGGGTATTATAGTGCTTGTTGTGTCAGCGAACGATAAAGACACGGGACTCAATGCGAAGTCTGATTACACCATCACAAGTGGTAATGACAACGCGGTGTTCAGTTTAGGATCACACAATGGAGTGATATCTGTTGCCAAGCAAGTTCCTCCAAACCCATCTTCCTATACTCTACAAATCAAAGCAATGAACCGCAATGCCCCTCAACGAACTGCTACAGCAACAGTACAAATATGGGTGAGCTCTGGTTCCTTTCCAAGCTTTCTCCACAAGGACCAGACAATAAACGTATCAGAGCTAACCCCCCAGGGGACTGAATTGCTTACAGTCAACGCTACAGGCCACACGGCGTACTTTATCACTGGTGGTAATGATGGAGATGCTTTCAGTGTTGATGGTGTTTTTGGGATTCTTAGTGTAAAGAACAGCCTTGATTATGAACAGCATAGTAACTATACGCTTATCATTGGAGCTAAAGACGGTAGCAATCCACCACATGTTGCTTTTATTCAAATTCTTATTGTAGTCATCGATGGAAATGATAACGCCCCTGTTTTCAGCCAAAGTGTCTACACTGCTCGCATACAAGAAGAACTACCTACCAACTCGACAGTCTTAACTATCAATGCTGTCGATGCTGACTCAGGGACTAATGCTCAAACTGAATACTCAATAAGACAAACAGATGGACCAGTCTCAGCATTTGGAATATCGTCAAGTACAGGACGCTTGTTCACCAAACAGGTACTGGATCGCGAGAACAAATCAACCTATTCATTCAAGGTACGTGCAGAGAATGTTGGTAATCGATCCATGGCGAGCGAGGCTGTAGTTATGATAGTGGTAACTGACATTAACGATAACTTCCCGGTGTTTTTGGAACCCATGACTGTCTCGATACCCGAGAATGCCACAGTAGGAACACTTGTGACAACTATCAGGGCAAACGATGCAGACGAGGATTTCAATTCTCTTCGTTACGGATTCTTAGCAAAATCTATCCTCGATGAAGTGTTTGTAATCGACGCCCGCACTGGAAACATCTCTCTTGCGAAGTCTCTTGACCGTGAAACCCAACAGACGTACAACCTAGGTATATCAGTCAATGACTCCAAGCATGTATCAATATCTAACCTAACTGTGTCTGTATCAGACGTGAACGATAACACTCCACGCTTTCTTGCCAAGTCCTATTCTAAACGCCTACCTGAAAACTCTAAGGTTGGTATTACAGTCATGAACGTGACGGCCACTGACGCTGACTCTGGTACTAATGCTATGATCGCTTACTCGATAATCTCAAAACAACCTACAAGCTATTTTTCCATTGATACTAAGACTGGTGTTATAACTCTAAACAAGGCTGTACAGTTTAAGAGGAGTGCTCTTAATGTATATAATCTGACAGTAAGAGCCAAGAATATCTATCCTCCATATCGTGAAAGGGATGCCAATGTAGAGATCGAAGTGCTTGACACCAATGACCATGCACCTGTCTTTAAGAAGTCTTCCTACCGCTTCATTGCCGTATTAGATTCAAGTATCGGAGTTAGTATAGGTAAAGTTAAAGCTGAAGACAAGTTAGACTATGGACCAAATGCTGTAATCCGTTACGAGGTATCTTCAGGTAACGGTTCGTCAAAGTTTCGAGTGGTTCCAGAGACCGGGGACATCAGAGTGAAAAGTGACCTAATTGGGGACACCAATAAGGTGTACTGTATCTCCGTAAAGGCTAAAGACCTGGGACAACCCAGCATGGAATCTGATGTACAAGTATGTGTGGACGTGACACAACGTAATTTGTATACACCAAAGTTTAGTCTTGGTCTCTATCAACATACTGCGAGAGAGGATAAACCCCTGGGCAGTGTCATTCTCCCAGTTACAGCAATGGACGATGATTTAGGAAGAAATGGGGAAGTCTTCTACTCTATTACGTCTGGGAATGACAATGGATATTTTAGCATAGGGTTGACTAACGGATCTATCTATGTGGCAAAACCATTGGACTATGAATCAAGTCCTAAGTATATCTTAAATATTACTGCTACTGATGGTGCTAAGTTTTCCAAAACAAGCTCCGTTTCAGCAGAAATAACTCTTATTGATGTCAATGACAACAACCCTGTTTTCGATTCTCAGTCTTATCAGTGTAAACTACCAGAAAACACACCATCAATGTCTAGAGTTGTCTGCACAGTGCATGCAACAGATCGGGATGTGCAGGGTAGACAAGCTGTCCGGTACTACATCGCTGGAGGTGAAGGACAAGCACAGTTTAAAATCGATGTTATATCTGGAGAAATTCGCGCTTCTACCGTGTTTGACTTCGAATCAACTACAAAGAGTTTTCTTCGGGTTGGTGCAAAAGATCTCAACTTACCACCACAACGTTTTGCAAACCCACGAGCAAGTGTCCATATTGCTATAACTGGAAAAAACGAGTTCGTGCCCGTCTTCACGAGGGATTTCTTTGAAGGAACTGTCGCCGAAAATGCTCCAATTGGATATTCCGTCCTGAAAGTTTCAGCCAACGACAAAGACGCAGGACCCGATGGCATCGTGCTTTATCATCTTTTAGGCGCAGACAATTACAAAGGATTCAGTTTGAATTCAGAAACAGGAGTTCTAAGTATTTCAGGAAAGTTAGACAGCGAAAAATCTAGTAAAGTGACGCTCAAAGTTATTGCAAAGAATTTGCTCCAGACTGACGTGACACCAAGTACAATTGGTCACGCAACTATTATCGTGACTGTTACTGATGCTAATGATGCTCCAAGGTTTTTGCAGAGTGTGTACAATGCAAGACTAACCGAGGGTGCAAGTAGAGGAACGTACGTGACCAACGTGACAGCCGTAGATGATGACAAAGAAAGAGCTGTGGGATCCAAGATTCGGTACGGGATTGGCGCAGGAAATACTAATCAGGTGTTTTCAATAGACTCTTCATCTGGTGTGATGACAACTGCAGGAGATTTGGACAGAGAGTCTGTACCTGTCTACAAACTTATTGTCACGGCAACGGACAACGGAACACCACCTATGACAGGTAACGCAACGGTAGTAGTAACACTGGATGATGTCAATGATAACCCACCAAGACTTTCTCCTGCTGATCGAGTTGCTTCCGTACTTGAGAATCGAGCTGCTGGCACGACTGTCATTACTTTCAGAGCAGAAGACCCAGATGCAGACCCAAATAGAGGCCCCTATAGCTTTGATATATCAGGTACAAATTATGGAAAGTTTCAGTTGGACCAAAGTTCTGGTTTGTTAAGAACAACTGGGATGCTGGATCGAGAGTCTAGAGAGACTTATAACTTGTCTATCCGAGTAACAGATAGTGGCAAACTCTCTGCTATATCATACTGCATCATCACCGTTAGAGATCAGAACGATAACCGACCTATATCAACACCACGTCACGTGCAGGTGAACACTTACAACAAGCGCTTTCCAGGAGGCTCCGTAGCAGATGTAAGACCAGAGGACCCGGATGTTGATGACGTCATGACGTGTGGTTTTGTGGGCTCTTCCCGTAATATGTTTAGTTTCCCACGTGGGGATTGTATGCTTAGTTCATTAGCAAACACTGGTGATAGTGTGCACCAGTTGACCATCAATGGGTCAGACGGAATAGGAGCTGTTCAGTACTCGGTAGAGTTGAAGTTCTCAGGTTACACTACCGATACTGTCAAACAAAGTGTAGCAGTGCGTCTACAGAATACCACTCCCAAGGCGTTCCTTAGTAGTTCTTTTAACAGCTTTTCGCAGGCTGTCCATAGGATCTTACCACAGGGTTACACATCCCAAGTGATCAGTGTCAAGGGATTTGATCATAGCTTTGTAGACATCCTTATTGCATCTCGCAAATCCAACACGTTTACTTACCTAGAAAGAGAAAAGTTCTCGGAACTCCTAAAGACCAACAAGAACAAACTCCAGACGGAAGGAAAAGTAGAGATATATAACGTAGATTATACTTCTTGCTCGACAAGTAGTCCCTGTCTTAATGGAGGAGAGTGCAGCAGTGAGATCGAAGCTACTGGTAACACATTTGTAGTCAATACAATTGCTCTTGTGTTCTTGTCAGCTGATTTTAATTGGCGTTACACCTGCAGGTAAGAAGGGGTTAACTATTCAGGGGTTCATAATAACAATAGAAATATAGGGTATTCATGTTCACTAGAAATGATTTTGTTACAAAGCTGCTGGAAAGGTACCCGCGTCATAAAAGAAGAAGCCATTATCTGTACACAAGGCGAGCCTGGGTCCCCCGTGGTCTGTATTGCATTGCGCGGCTCATTGTTACCTGAAAGACAAAAGCTGGGGTATATGGGGAGCCTGATGAGAGCGAATCTTAGGGGAAGAAGGACTTTAAGAATGTCTAACGAAATGTTGATCATTAATTTATTCATTTTCAGGTGTAAACCAGGATTTACTGGAAGCAAGTGTGAACAGAATATGAACGACTGTGATCCAAATCCATGCCAAAATGGCGGCTCATGCCAGACAAACTTAAACACTTTTAAATGTGTTTGTCCTATAGGCTACACTGGTACCTTATGTGAAGTAGATATCAATGAGTGTCAATCAAATCCATGTCAAAATTCCACTGGTTGCCAGAACGTTCCCGGTAGTTACGTGTGTCAGTGTATACCGGGATATACTGGTAAAACCTGTAATGCAGACATTGATTATTGTCAAGCCACACCCTGTATGTATAACTCGACTTGCGTGGACCACCCTACTTCATTTAAATGTATCTGTGACTTCGGTGGGCGTGGTGACCGCTGTCAGTATTCTAGTCTTGGGTTTGGTGCAGTGTCATACATGAAGTTCCCAACCATTCGAAGTAAGAATCAAGAGACCTATAACAACATCAGCCTTGTGTTTTCTACTTCTACACCAGACGGGTTACTGTTTTACAACAATGATGGGACGGGGGATGTTGATGACGACTTTATCGCACTAGAAATTGTTCAAGGGAAGATCCGGTTCTCGTATAATCTTGGCTTTACTCCAAACGCAGCCGTTGTCATGGTTAACAAGGTCGTTAATGATGGTACTTGGCACCACGTGACAGTTATAAGGGACAAAAAGGTAAACGTCCAGTGTGCCAGATAACAAATACGATGTTAGTTAATTGTTGTGTTTTTACTCAACATACTTATTTCATGTTTCGTTGTTTATCAGACAGCACAAGTTGAAGTGGACTCGACGTCCAGAGGTTCAGGATCAGTAACAGGAGATTTCATGTGAGTGTTCGGCGTAATATTATTAACAATTGGTTGCATTGTATCAGTTGCTGTTTTCAACCTTACCACCTTCCCCTCCCAAGAAACACATATTGGCAAAGGTGGTAGTTTAGCCACTGTTTTGTTTCATAGACGATCAGAAACTCTAATGCTTGCATTAACAACTTATCATTTACAGAAAACTTGAACTTAAAAACTCCCCCATGTATGTTGGCGGCATCAAGGACTTTGATCAAGCTTTAAACGATCCTCGTCAACACATCAAAGTATTTGATTTTGTAGGCTGTATTCGTGACTTTTATGTCAATGGGGACCAGATTCTTGCCGAGAACGTGTTAGAATCATCTGGTGCACTGGATCACTGTCCCCACTCGGCTTATTGTGCTAGCAATCCGTGTCAAAATAGTGGTAAATGTGTTGATACATGGTTTGATTACTACTGTGAGTGTACAGAAGGGTACTCTGGAAGAAACTGTGACAAAGGTAATTCTACACCGACCAAGAACAAATCTTTTTTAGGGTAGGCCGGTACCGGGGGGGGGGGGGGGGGTTGGTCACTTTAGTAAGGGTTTAATGGGAAGCATGGGTGGCGTACTGGCGTGAGAGCTCGCCTCTCGCCACTGTGACCCGGGTTCGATTCTCGTACTCGGTGTCATATGTGCGTTGAGTTTGTTGTTGATTCTCTCCCTTGCTTCGAGGGTTTTTCTCCGTGTTCTCCGGTTTTCCTCTCTCCGTAAAAATCAACATTTCTAAATTCCAATTGGATTCAGTGGAAGAAGAGCCACTCT